>JAKOGI010000002.1:3315000-3450000 GCA_029747015.1 Carnegiea gigantea | reverse complement strand
ATTGCAACGCTTCAAAAACAACACTGCTCAGTAATATAAAAAATAAGGAGACTACTCCTAGTGGTTTTCCCTCTTCAATCCTCTAAACCGGACCCTTCGAAGCCCTAGAGGCTTCAATCATCTCAGGCGGAGCCTTCATCTCCTTCCATCAGGTAAGTCTTTGCTTTCTCTTCTTCTCTTCTTCGTCCTGCTGTTTTTCTTCACTTACTCCTTCTGTTCTTCTCCTTCCCTGCTACATGACATCGGCCGGCCATGGCTGTGTCCTCTTTTTCTCCTTTTTTTTTCTCGTTTTTCTCTCTCACTTAAGCTCTCATCATCTCTTTCGGCTTTGTCTGTCCCTGTTCGAGCCATTTTCATCTGCTTCTGGTCTCTGTTTTGCGTGTTGCTGCTTTCCTCCTCTGTTCTGTCTTTCGGCCTTCTCAGTTCTCTGAGGTTCTGTTTTAATCTTTATTTTTTTGTGGGTCTGTTGGTGCTGGGCAGCTGGGGCTTTGTGTGTTAGAGATGTTAGGGTTTTTTTTTTTTTAATTTGCAACAATCTAATTTGTTTTTGGTCAGTGGCAGTGCCCACTGCCAGGCAGTTTGTGTGTGTGTGCGCGCGCGCGCGCTCTATTGTCTTGTCTTTTTTTTTTGTTTGGGTAAAACGCAATTAGTGATTAGTGCCTCACTAACTATTTGTTTGATTGCTATGGAATTTTAGTTTGAGAATATTGTCATGCTAAATTATCGCCTTTTGTGTCTGTGTGTTTTTACTTTTTAGAATATTGTCATGCTAAATTACCGTCTTGTGGACTATTTGCTATACTTTTGGTACTTATATTGATGTCCAATTGTTCTTTGATGCCACTATGTTACTCAATTATGATAAATAAGTCATGAAAATTGTTTTCAAACCTTTTTTTAGCTAAAAAAAGATTAGCGTCCTTGAGGTGCGCGCCTTCGCCTCGCGCCTCGCGCCTCGGGACCCTTTGCGCCTCAGTGCGCCTCACGCTTTTTCAAACTAAGATGATTGTATAAACACTGTGAGAAAATGAAGCAAATTGAAATGATTTGGTTTGTAATTTGCTTTATTGAACATCATATCCATTCCTCTGTTTTCACACGTTTTCAGCTCCCTTGTTCTTGAGTAAATCAAGTTTTATGGAGGTTTTTCTTTTTTTTTTTGGGGGGGTTACTGTAGGACACTGTAACACTAGTCTTAAGTTGGGGCTAATGAAAACAACATGAAGCTTATAGTGTTCCGATGATCAGTCACATTCTATCTTGAGATTTATAAAACCTAGCCATTGGAACTTTCACATGCTGACAGCACTATGTTTTATAGGGGGCCTCTTCTTTCAAAAGATCTTGTGCGGTCATTCAAGTTTTCTAATCTCTAGATGACAATTGGATTTTTTTTTTTGGGGGGGGGGGCTTGGGTCACTATTTCGAAGGTTCTTATTGTGCTCCAGCTCCTATGTACAGCGCTGAATATTAACATGGCTCTATATTGCTCCTATGCAGGATATTCCTTCGCTTGCAGAGGCTGCTGCAAAAGAGCATCCGGGTATCCCCTACCTCATCACAGCACCATTGGGTCTTCATGAGTTGCTTGTGGTATTAACCTTATTCATGAGTTTCTTTAATACTTATTGCCCGGGTGCTGACTATTCACTGGTGAGGAAGAAGGCGGTGAGGAAGAAGGTGCTGCCATGGAAGTGTGGTAGAGCAAATGAGCAATGGAGTCTAGGTTATGTGAGGAGAGAAAAAGTAAAGAGCGAAAGTAGAAAGGAAGAAATCTCTGGGAAGATGATTTGTTAGACAAATAATTTATATTGATAGAAAATAAATAAAGATAAAAGCTTGATTCCATTTCATAATTAAACCAACACATTATATCAAATAATCAAGTTCCATTCCATTTCTCCCAAATTTCAAGCTTACTTTAAAAAAGCCCGCCTAGGCGCTTCTCAACATGAGGCTACCAGGTCAGCATCTCGGAGGGGATGAGGTGTGCCTCAAGGATTCAAGGTTATATCTTCCCCCATTTCGTAGGAGATGGAGTGAGAGGAGGAGCCCGAGTTGGAAGAATGAAAATCAATTTACGGCCTTTTTTTGGGGAAAATATTTTCCCTCACATGGGGTAAAATCATTTTCCCCTGAAAATGATTTTCCCCTACGCTTTTTACCAAACAGCGTAGAATAGGAAAATTATTTCCGGGAAAATGATTTTACCTCCTACCAAACACACCCTAAATTAAAAAAGGCAAAAATGCCAAACACACCCTTAATTATTCTTATTTCTGAATCTGCCCTTTTGGCTTTCCGTTTCATGACCCTTGAATGTCTGCGCTTTTCTTGAGCATTAATCAGTCATTAACATGTTCCCTCCTTGATACTTTCCTTTTCATTTTCTTTTTAGGGGGGTGAGGGATTGAGAAAGAGGTATTTATGAATTTCTTTCGTTCGGGATTCTAATTACGCCCTTGAAACAAAATAAAATGAAACAAAAAAGTAAACAGAAACAAAGACTGATTTGAAGTGAATTCAATCTCCCTTTAGTTTGATCTGTGCTAACATTGTGTACGTTTTACTTATGTAGCTTGGTCGAATGGGGTGATATTGGACAGTTGAACCATATTGTTGTCTCCAAACATCTTGGCACTAGGCCGTTGTTCCTTGAGTTCTTCTGTCATATCCATCTTTTCTGCTCATGAGTGGAAGGTAAGAGAAGTGCAGGTTAGATGTCTGTCGAGTTCTTGCCCACTCAGTCATTCATTAACCTTCCAAGGTATTTAAGCTTGAGATTCTTCCTCTAGTCTGCATGTCTTCTCTGTAATCATCTTGACGTACTAATTTTTCCGTTTTTAATTTCTTGGGTGGTGTTAAGTTTGTCAACGTCATCAAAAGCCCCAAGGTTTTCCCCTGAAGCTGCACCCAAATATTTGAAGCTCCCAAAAAGCATACAACTCAAGTGCACATCACGAAAGCTATGCTTTGCCATGGGCCAGAGAACACCCCATGAGGTTGAATCGAGAGTGGGTCATAAAGACGGTGTGATCATTGTGGATCATGGATCTCGCCAGAAAGAGTCTAATCTCTTGCTAAGTAATGCATTTTTTTTGGGTCCCTAGTTTTATGATTATTTGCTTATTTGTGGAGGGGATTTGATTTTGCTGTCACTTTTAGTGCTTTGTACTAATCAGTAACTGTGTTATGTCGCAGATGAGTTTGTGCTGATGTTTAAAAGCAAAACTGGATACGCCATTGTTGAGCCTGCTCATATGGTAAATATGTCATTAATGTCGTATTTGGTTTGTGACACTTTGAGAATGGAGATATGATAGAGGAAACCTGATGTTTAGGCAGAAGACTAGATTTTTGTGAAGCTGCTTAGTGGATCTGGGAGCTTGAAGCCCTCTTTAGGCTAACTGCCTAGGCCCTAACTGCCTAGGCCCTATCCTTAGTTTCAAGGACTAGGTGACGAAGGCATTGAACCCTATGGTAGCATATAAATAACAAATAGTGAATTGCAAAATAAATTTAAAATTGCCAAAGTAAGTAATTATTTATTGGTATCTATAACCAGCAATTGAAGGGTGGTTGTATACTCTGTAGTTGGTATTTCAATATTTCATTTTGCTTTTTCTCTTCACTTCTATCTGCTTAGTAACTGTTCTTAACCAGGAATTAGCAGAACCAACAATAAGAGATGCATTTGGTTCATGTGTTCAACAAGGTGCGAATCGAGTACTTATAAGCCCATTCTTTCTCTTTCCTGGGCGACATTGGCATCAGGTAATTTTTTTGACTGTGTACCAACCCCCCCTTCTTGCAGTGACATTGGGATTTCTATTAGGGAAGGCGGAGTGATTGCGGCCATGGGATAGTTTCTGGTACTGTCCAGACTTGTTCGTCAATGATGGAAGGGGCAGTTGAGTCTGAGTAGTCCCTTGGAATTAAAGCGATTATACTCAAAGCCTCAGCTAGTATGACAGATAAGATGCACGGAAGGAGATGCTATGGATTATGGTCTTCAAAGTGACCTCGTGCTTTCTCAGAGGGAGTGAAGGAGTAGTTTTATAGAATTTATATTCAACCCAGAGGCATCATTGCCATGATTTGGGACTATGATTGTATAAACACTGTGAGAAAATGGAGCAAATTGAAATGATTTGGTTTGTGATTTGCTTTATTGAACATCAGATCCATTCCTCTGCTTTCACACATTTTCAGCTCCCTTGTTCCTGAGTAAATCGAGTTTTATGGAGGCTTTTTTTTGGGGGGTTGGGGGGGCGCTAACTGTAGGACACTGTAACACTAGTCTTAAGTTGGGGCTAATGAAAACAACATGAAGCTTGTAGTTTTTCCATGATCAGTCACGTTCTATCTTGAGATTTATAAAAACCTAGCCATTGGAACTTTCCCATGCTGAGAGTACTATGTTTTATAGGTGGCCTCTTCTTTCAAAAGATCTTATGTGGTCATTCAAATTTTCTAATCTCAGGATGACAATTGGATGTTTTGTTTTTTTTTTTTTGGGGGGGGGGGGGGGCTTGGGTCACTGTTTCGAAGGTTCTTATTGTGCTCCAGCTCCTATGTACAGCGCTGAATATTAACATGGCTCTATATTGCTGCTACGCAGGATATTCCTTCGCTTGCAGAGGCTGCTGCAAAGGAGCATCCGGGTATCCCCTACCTCGTCACAGCACCATTGGGTCTTCATGAGTTGCTTGTGGTATTAACCTTATTCATGAGTTTCTTTAATACTTATTGCCTGGGTGCTGACTATTCACTGGTGAGGAAGAAGGTGCTGCCATGGAAGTGTGGTAGAGCAAATGAGCAATGGAGTCTAGGTTACGTGAGGAGAGAAAAGGTAAAGAACAAAAGTAGAAAGTAAGGAAGAAATCTCTGGGAAGATGATTATTTTAGACAAATAATTTATATTGATAGAAAATAAATAAAGATAAAAGTTTGATTCCATTTTCATAATTAAACCAACACATTATATCAAATAATCAAGCTCTATTCCATTTCTTCCAAATTTCAAACTTAGATTAAAAAGGCCCGCCTAAGCGCTCCTCAATGTGAGGCTACTAGGTCAGCATCTCGGAGGGGATGAGGTGCGCCTCAAGGATTGAAGGCTATATCTTCCACCGTTTCTTCTTTTTCTTAGCCTTGCTTTTACCTTTTTTCTTCTTTTCATCCTTAGGAGCTAAAAGGTGAGCTCTGCTTGTACGGTAAGTGTGTGCTTTGGGGAAATACGGTGACAAGATAACATATCTTAAGGTTATTTGCGATGTTAGTACTTATATTGATGTCTAGTCATTTTTTAATGCATTTATCTACCTGGTTCTTGCAAAATATACTTTGTCGAATGTGAAGTACTTATTAAAATTTTTGCATAGAAGTGCACCTCGCATCTATGATGCGTTCGCATTCGCATTGCACCTTGCGCTTTGCACTTTGGGACCCTATTCGCTTTAGTGCGCCTTACCCTTTTAAAACTAAGATTTCAAGTTCCATTCCGTTCAATTCCACTTCTATTGAACCAAATGGGCCTTAGTTCATAGTATTGAGGGGTCTGAGTCTCTGAGAGAATTCAGCATCTTTGTGCTAATCTTTATTGCTTGTCTTGGTCCCAGAAAATAGCGGATGGATGAAAAGATAGTTGAGTGCTGTGATTGTGAAGTCCATCTGCACAAAAAAAGGAAAAGAGAGAGCATGGAAAGGCGTGGGGTTGATAAGTTTTGGGGGGGTAAATAAGAGGGTAAAACACAATTTTGATGCACTGTAAACATTCTCACTGTCTTGTTGGTATTTGATGCTGCAATGAATCCAACTCTTACCAACTTACAGGGGGAGATTAATCATGCCGGATTGGTGTTAATATGAGAGTCTAACGATGTTTAAAATGTCATTGCACTTTTGTGTCTTGTGTTGCAGGATGTGGTGAAGGACAGGATAGAGTACTGCTTGAGCCGTGTGGATGGAGAAGCAGATGAATGCTCAGTCTGTGCAGGAACTGGCAGATGTCAGCTTAAGGTGAAGGAACCTGAGACAAGTAATGCTCCATCTTCACCGTGAAATTGTGTGCTGCAATAATACTGTGGCTCTGTTTTTCGATGACATTATACAACATAGAGAGTTGGATTCTTGTTCATGGGTTTTAGTGAGGGCTAATGAGCTCAAGAATTTGCCCTACTGAGGATATTTTCAGAAGTTGTTTTGAGTGAATGATGCAGGGCATTGTGTACAAATGGATGAACCAATTTATGGCATTGATGAAAATGAATATAGTTGCATTTCCAAGTTCAAGGGTCAGATGATCTCCAACACAAAACCCCCCCTTCCACCCAACCAAAAAAAGAAAAAAGTTGTGATTCGGCAAGGCCTAAAGGGAAACATGACGTGCAGATTTTCTGGTACTTGCACAATTACGTCAGAGACTCAGAAAACACTTGCAACTAAGCCAACTAAAGTAGCCACCCAATGTGTTGAAGTTTGAGTTTGATAACGCCGGAGCAGCCAGGAAGAATGCCATTTCTAATACCGATTGATTGATTGATTCATTAATTCATTCGCTGATAGTGATGGGTTATTTGAGGATTGAATTCGGTGGTAAGTTGCTGCTCTATTTACTTCTGTAACTTTATTCTTGAGTCCTGCCTTGGAATAGTTCTGATAGTATTGCTTTGACATAAAATGATAGATGCATGCTAGTTTGAACATTTCTAAATTCTAATTGATTAGGTGTCTGTTAGCCACTTTTAAACATGTTTTGGAATGTCAAGGGTAATGGCCCTTTTTACTGTACTTATTGAATCAGTAATCGTCATCTTTTGCCTCTGAAACACCATCTATGGCAGAGAGGTATGCACCTTGTTCATGTTCTGCCACACCGATTTCTGAGCCCTGCCCATAACTTGATCATATTATGGCCTTAAAAACCATTTTGACTGGATGATGAGAGATTGCAAATCCATATTTCTTGGGTTTAATTGGAGAATATGGGCAGGTGACTTTAATAATGCAAGAATGTATGCCAAACAACACCAGAGAAAATATAGGAACAAAAAGCTTCCAAATTGAGGCAGTAATTCGGTGAGGCTACGGAGACAATTCTGCAATACTGTTCACCCGCTGAATGTGATAGTTCCCATACTTGTTATGTATAGTGACATAGTCAGTTATGAACACTGAAGCCCCAAGACACAAAGGAAAATTCTATAGGCTTGACACTTTGAAGTCAACGCAAAATAGTAAAATTAAAAAAAAAGAAAGAAAAGGGAAAAAAACTGAAGGTGGATAAAATAGAAATACAACACTCACCTAGTGCAAATACTGCGTCCTTCACTTGCAAGTGCCCTTGCATTTTTGAACACACATACTTACATGTTTAGATTTTCTAAGTTCATCATCTTCACCTCATTCCACGCAAAAGCATCAACACCTTAATAGAAATATACAATAAGATTATTTCAAAGTTGGGTTTTAACTTTTAAAATGAAGTAAACTAAAATTGACGGAAACACGTACTAACAGAGCAACAACCAATTAATGGTCTGAGAGCAACAACCAATTAATGGCCTGACCCTGTTTGGAAGTCAACAGTTAGCTGTTAGTTGATTGCATTAGTTATTAGCTGATCGTATTAGCTGTTTGACTTAACTTAGCTGTTTACATCAAATGTTTTTGAAAAAAGTGTTTGATTAAATTGCTCATAAGAATATCTGGTAAAATTTCATTTATGCCCATAACATAATTTCATTATTTGTTAACAATGCAATTGTTTTGATTGTATATTTAGTTTTCTTTTCAATATGAATTATGAATTATAGATTGTGACTTATGTAATATATAGAATTACATTTATATTTTCTCTCAAATTTGATATTTATTATCACAATATTTTTGTTTAATGTTAACTTAATTTCCTTTTTAGTAATAATTGAAATTTATTTGACATAAAAATACTTAAAACATTGTACGTCTCAAAAGACTAATTAACCCACATTATTCTTTAAATTGAAGAAAATATTTAAATTAAAATCATTAATTTCTTGGATGCAAATCCTCAAGGATAGCCACCTTCTCCGAGTTGCTGAGTTAAAGGAGGAGGGGCGTGAGAAGAGAGAGAAGGTAGCACAAGCAAAATGAATGAATGAGTTGTAGATTAGCAACGAAGTGGGGTCTTTATTTTGAATGTCATTGAATGTAATTTTGTCAAAAAAAATATAGTAATATGGTAATTTTGATATTGAAAAATAAACTCCTCTCACAAAAAGCTCATCCAAAGAGCTTTTTATAAATTAGCTTTTTGGGTACAAAATGCTAATACAAAAAGCTATTTCACCAAACAACTCAAAGAGTTTTTGACCAAGGTCAAACGGCTAATACCCTCAAAAAGCTATTTTTGATCCCAAAAAGTTCTTTACCAAACAAGCCCCCTATAAACTTGTAAAAAGTTGTTCTGAGGTGAAAAGCTGATTAGAAGGAGAGTGTTGGCCATTTTTCTTGTTGCTGTTATTGCCATTTCAAGGTCTCAAAATAGCAAGGGACAAATTTGGTATAACCAAGTTTTGAGATTTGCGTAGAAAAGGAAGAGAGAGGGAGAAGAGGGGGAAGAGTGAACTAGAGGAGAATGGGGATTCTTTGGCACTAAAGCCTTGCTCGGATGGCTCTTTTGACAGTTTGGAAGGGTTTGTCCAGCCAAGTTAGCGGTCCTCCTCCCATATCATTTTAGTGAGAATTGAGAGTTGCTTAAAAAAAATGGAACCTCACTTTCAATTGCCAAATAATTTGTGTGTAGGCTTTCAGGCTATCAAGGATTGTTGGTCTGCTCATATCTTATATGAGGTGATGATGTTGATTTGAGAAAAGCTAGGAGTTGTATGTGGATTACAAGAATGGGGATGCTTCCAAGCAAGGAAAGAACTATTTGCATTTGCTAGTGTTTTCACCTGTATTTTTTTTCTTTTTTCCCTTTTCTTTTGTAGTTTTTATGGTGATTTCAAGTAAATGGAATGTTTCTCTATGTGAGTGACATCGTATACACACCAAAAAGCGGTGACTTAGCTCCTCAAGTTGGTCATAGTGTTGTTAGAATTATGTCCCTAAGTTAGCAACCCAACATGAAGGCTCTTTATCCTACTCTTATTTCAGCATAAATCATAACTTTAATGAAGTCACCTTCAAGTATTCTCTGGGTGCTCGTATCTGCGATAACTTAATAAGGTTTGCTAAGGTCCTTTTCTTGTAGAGAACATTTTCTGTCCTTGCATAGTCCAAAGTCCAATCGAGGCCTTTCTAAGAAGATTTTCTTGCTTATGTTTCGGAACTTTTCAATTCATTTACCAATTTATGTCCTGTTTCTATTGTTGTTTTACCTGTTTCTAGCTGACGTTTCTGGCGAATGTACCTGCTGGCTTACCTTTGAAGAAACTTCGTTTCCAACAAGGATACAGTTCTCTTTTTATAAAGAACATTTTCTCTACGTGCACAGTTCATTCAGGGCCTTTCTAAGAAGATGCTCTTGCTTGTGTTTCTGAAATTTTCAATTTTTCTAGCCATTTATGTTGGGTTCCTATTGTTGCCTCACCTTTTTCTATCTGACATTTGTAGCAAACATACTTGCTAGCGAGCCTTTGAAGAAATTTTATTTGCAACAACGATATGAGGAAACATTTGATATGGGGAATTGAACTTTGGGTGCAACAATGTTCCAAGTTTCTGTATGTTGTCACTTAACCTGCTTGTGCTTTTGGGAAAGATTTGGTGCAACCCTGGGGCAATTCCCTTCTATTCATTTGGAAGGATCTTAACCTGAAGTCTTCATCTTGCTTTTCATTTTTCCCCCATATTTTCACCCAGCTGCTTGCACAATCGGTGGCTATTTTACTAGCAGCCTGTTGTGCAATGTCAAATCCTCCTGTGATCAGGATTTGTTTCACTGTTCTCTTTGCTGAATAAACCTGCAATGGTTGTAGTTTCCAAGGGTTTAGTCCAATAATTTGTTAAATGTTGGTTAGTTTTTTTTGCCGAACTATGCATGTTTGAGGAAATTGTGAGGTTTAGCCCTGATGGTTACTCTGCATATTTGTCATTATGCAATTGTCTCCTTTCTAAGGAAACTTCTTTTGGTTCGTCGTCCACTGTCTATTCATGGTGTTGTGAAGGGTAATAAGATCTCGCTAATGGCAGTTTCTTTTCTTGATCACGTTTCTTATGAGAGGTACTTGTTCTCCTTGTATGGTAGATTTTATGACTTTCAAAGAAGGCTCTCCTTGCCTTTGTGAATCATTGTAATTCCTTTGCCGCCTTGTTTCCATTTTGCCTTTCTATCTCTCGTTTCTTGTATGAGTCAGACATTAGTGGCAGATGTATATGCTGAATGTCCTTTGTATTATGGGCGATGACTGAGTGGTGAGAGTTAGATTGGACTCCCATGGGTGCAATGCACTGTACTTCCTACAGTGTAAGTAGGCTTGATAAGGTTGCGCTGGAGAATTTGAGGAGAAGGCACCCTAGATTCAAAGGCATGAAAGTTAGTGGCCGGATGAATCCAAAGATCGAAAAGATGAGTTCTACATTTGGAAAAGGCGGAAACTTAAGTGAGCGGGAGTATATTGTATTGTATATTTGTATTCTGATGAGTATAATCTAATTTTCAACTAAGTGGAGCCTAATTTCATCCTATTCACATTCATATCCACATCCATGTCTATTTTTCTTTACTTTTTCCATCCATATCTTTATCTACGAGTGAAGCCCATAATTATGTAATATCCATTGAACATCGAACAAATTTTGCATTTCTAATTTTTCGTAAATATATGAAGTTCTTATTTTGTATTTTCCTTTTCAATTCTTTTCCCAGTTTACGCTAGTCTTTAGATAGTTGAAAAAGGATTTTTGGCAATTTTTAAAGTTTAAATTATGATGGACTACATCGAAATGCCCTGCTAAAGTAAAGGAAAGGCTTTTATTCTAGGTTTCCATGGAATAACCTCTGTAACTAACGCAGGGTTAAGGCTATGGCCATGTTTCGAAATCGGCAAACAGCTAAGTGAATCCATTCACCGTTAACTAGTTGATTGTGGTGGTTATTTGCATTAACTGTTTTTGGAGAAGTGGCTACTAAACTGAAAAAGATGTGAAATAAAAGCCTACTTTCAAAAAGCTAACACAAAATCCCCACTTGCGCTTTGTGTCTTCAGCTGCCATGGAAGTAGATGAGTGGTCACTAGCTCCCAAAGCACCACCACCAACATTTCCAGTACTAGTTGGATCGGGTCCCCGAGGCTGCTGGTGTTGATTTTTGTTGCCATGGGGAGGATCCCCTGAGTGGAGAGGGGATGGTGTTATTGAGAGTCCACGATTTCGCCTCAGAGTGAGGTTGGATATAGACCCTCTGTTAGGGTGCATTGTCAAGTGGGCCTGGTGTCACGGACTAGACTACTCTGGAATATCCTAGATTTTCCTATGTTTCTCTAGAGTATGTTCTAGAGGGTTCTACACTTATATAGAGCATTCTGGATGTACATCTATAATGTTCTATACAAGTGTAGGACCCTCTAGAACATACTCTAGAAAAACCTAGGGAAATCTAGGGTATTCCAAAGTAGTCTAGTCCATGACACTGGGCTGAATGCTCGGCTGGGGATACGGCGCTCACAACGTTCTCTTTAGGAGCTGCTCATGGGTGTGCATGAGAATTAGCTTGACTCCTAGTACCATGTGGCAAAGCAATACGTGGGCTTACATTTACGTTACGTGGGCTTGAAGGAATCCTTGGGCCTTGACTTCTTACGGCTTGACTTTTTGGTTGCGCATTGTTGTCCATGCTCCTTGAATTGGATAGCTAGGAAGTGTTATCTTCCCAAATAGCTTCTGAAACACCAACACTAAGGCCAGCAACGTTCTCTCCCATCCTATTTCCCAAAATGGGTTTTTCCTCATTATTTTCCAATACAACATCCTTATCAGTTACTTTATCATTGCCTTGTAAATCACTTGGATTTTCCATATTATTTGGGATGATATTATCCTCAAAGTTCTCATCTTGATTCTCGCCTAGATTTTCACTATCAATACCTTCCTCAGCCAAAATCTCAAATCCGGATCCTTTTTCATTAGGAAGGTTGTTTCTAATGGGAATATTCCTATTCTGTCTTTGATTTCTTTCTGACAAATGGTTGGTTGCCCTCTAGACTGGTTTTGGGTGTTTGAGGTCCGGTTGGTTTGACCCGTCTCTAGATTCGGTTGGGTCTGTTTCTTCCTCAACAGTTTCTTCACGAGCATCCATGATCCATACACTTCCATGTATTTCGGCCTGACGTCAGGGATAGCAGTGGTCTGTTTCTTCCTCAACTGTTTCTTCAGAAGCATCCATCATCCATACACTTCCATGTATTTCGGCCTGACGTCAGGGATAGCAGTGGTGGGATTGTGATATCCCTCACCTTGTTGGACAGTTCTGTCAACCTTCTCAGATGTGTGGAGTGGGCAGCGGTCTTCCTTATGGTCGATCTTCCCGCATTTGAAACAAATGAGCCTTAGTCCCTCATATTGTATGCGCCCCACTCGACCATTTAGCCGGAATTTGGACAATAGTGGCTTAGATAGGTCAACCTCTACACTCATACGAGTGAATTTACCCCTCTCAACGTAGGAGGTTGTATCATTGACTCTTAAGGACCTTGCCAACCTTTGCACCAATCAAACAGAGGAAGCCTTCATTGAAGTATTCCACACTTAGATGAGGGGTCCTTATACAAACAGTAAAATGCCGAATAGGTTCTTCACCTGGAATGAAGTTAGGAACCTACTTGCGAATGGTAAGGTAGTTGTCCCTCACCACCCGCAGGCCTTGGGTTAACACATAATCATAATCCTCTTTATTAGCGAATCTGGCAATGTACTAGTCATGCCCCAGATCCATAAGCGCAAAATCACCCTTAAATGACCATTTGGATACGAGTGCTCATTTCAACCGGATAAAACCCACCCCCCTTTTCAAATAGCTTAACTATCAGAGACTTTCGCCATGGCCTTCTCTTGTTTGGTTAGGAAAATTTTTGCTCACCTTGGATCTTCATCCGGTTCCAGTTCATCATCATCTGCCTTCCAGTCTTCCTCCTCAGATTCCCAAGTGGGATTGAAGTGTTGTAGGAATGATAAGTTGGGATTATTTGCCATAAGTCTATCCTTGAATGTCAAAGTATTTGGTTGCTTAGTAGCATCCTCCCTCGAAGCATGAGAGATCTACCCCTCAGTTTCAGGAACCATGTCTACATCTTCAACTTCTAAGTCCTAAGACACATTACTTTGTGAACCTCGCCCAATCTTCTTTGTTGATCGAAAGATCTGGTCTCTTTCTTGGGACAAGGTCTCTGCCTGTTGCTGTGGAGTTTCGATCACCTAGAAAAAGTTTCTTCATAAGATAAAGGAGTTAATTGTATAACACTGTATATACTTTAATTCTGTTATTAGTTGAAGTACCAATGCAATATTTTTTCTTAAAAAAAAATGTTGCTCGTACTTTGTTAAGACAAGTAGAGTTGCTTAAAAGATGTGATATTTTATCATTTCTCTCTCCCAAAAAAAAAAGGAAGAAAGTTTTTATTAAAATGAATGTTGTTTACAATCTTATATATGTTATAGAAAAGAATAACTGTGCAACAAAAATAGTTATTTAGGTAACATAATAAAGTAAATAAAATATATAGTTACTAGACACACTGTTACCTTATTTGTATAGCAACTACTGTACCATCACAATGCGACACCAAAGTGCAGCTACAACTTTCCCAAATGCAGCCACAACCTACATTTGGCTTCCTTACACTCTACGTGAGAGGGATTTTAGGGTATGAATTAGAATTTTTGACCCTATATATCGAGATATAAAATACGAGGCAATTAATGATATAAGAAATTAAGAATATAAGAATATTATGACTTGTGATAACTTCCAAAATAAGGGGAAGATCTTGGTTAATAGATGCTTTATGTGCAAAGGGGATCTTGAAACAATGGATTATGTGCTACTTCATTGTCAGTTCGTTGTGGCTATTTGGGATCTAGCTTTGAGTTGCTTAGGCATTCCTTGGGTTGCTTCCAATTGCACAAGGGACCATCTTTTAGCTAACGAGGGTTTCGTTTAAAGGTAAGTAAAGAAGAAGAAGAAGAAGAAGAAGAAGAATAAGAAGAAGAAGAATTCCATGGTTGTAACCCGAAGAGTGTTTTGAGGTTGGTGAAACTATTCTTTAAGCATGATACACAATTTTATCAAGACCGTTCATTTTTGGGATAACTAGAAGTTTAGCTCTTCCTGTTTTGATGTGGCTGATGTTGTGGATAGTTTGTATTTCAGATGTATGTAATCTTTTGTAGGATGCTACTTGTGCATCCGATCATTTGATATTAATGTTATATTACTTTCTCCTTTTCAAAATGGATATCCACTCTTGGAATGTAGAAAACTTGTCATCCATATTTGACCTACTTTGTCTTCGTATTTGATCCATTTGTACCTCTTACCCATTTAGGCCCATCCATATCCACGTATATATTGGATTGGATGGGTTAAACATCCACCTAGTAGAAGTGGGATTGCCATCATTACTTGGAAGCAGCTTCATTTCCAATAAGAAGCATGGACATTCTCCAGCACTTCGTGCACGTATGCTGGTCCGACACACACCAATACGCTAGGATACTCCTTCAGTCTAAGATGCATGCCAAAAATACAAATTACGCAAAGAAACTGAGTTTTGTTATTGTTAGTTGTGGAGTGCATGGTTTATGAGCAGTTTGTTACTGTTCCCATCCAACCACAACTCACTCGAAGGCTAAAAACATAAAGCGAACTATAAACACACATGCATTCAAATAAATATCTTGCCGTCAATACTTTATACATGTCATATCATACGTTCTTGAAAAGTCCTGTGTGAGTATGTTGGTGTGTCCATGTCTTTTATCAATGTTCATGCTTCTTGTGATGTGCGGTGCCTCCTTTCGAAACATTTATCCTGTAATGTGGGTTGCCTTTGTGTTCTCTTTTTTCCATCCCCCGATCCTCCCCATTTTGCTCATCATCTTCTCCCTAGCTGCTGCCAGACCACTGCCACCAGCTGTTTAACTAACAACCATGTTTTCAATATTTCTGTCAGCAGTGTGCGTTTTGCTTTAAATCCCTATGTTCTTTTGCTATAATCAAATCTTGAAACCACAATTTAAGATTCCCTTGTAAGGTTAGCTCCTTATGGCTAGAAACCCAGCAATTTTATCCTGTTTCATCATTTCAAGCAAGAGAGAAATGAAAAAAAAAAGAAAGAGGATGGAGAATAGGGGAAGGGATTGAAGTGAGAAAGGGGAAACAAGGAAAGGAAAAGGACAGGTGAGGTGGGCCAGCAACGATGGATACTAGAAGAGGGATGAGATAGAGGAGAGGGCAGTGATTCATAGGGGCGGCAAGAGGTTGAGTGAGAGAGAGATGGGGGAAGGTGGAGCATTTGTCATGTACATTGAGCTGGCATCGAGGCGGAAAGATGGGAGGAAAGCAAACACTTTTCCTTTTTAAAAAAAAAGGAGAAAGAAATCGTCTCATTTACTTTCTTCCATCTTAAGAAAGCTGGAGAATGTCTTTGACAATTAAGACATCCCAAGTTTGTGAAAGTTGTTTCAATAATAGTTATGTCACTGAAACTGCAGTACATCAAGAAGTTGGGATATGAAACCACAAGTTATGAACTGTTACATGATATAGGCAGTGAATGCTTTCAAGTTTGTTATTATCACTGGCTTAGTAGAAATAGGGCAGATCTGCAGATGACTCACATGTCATGCAAAGTTGTAGTCCAGTAGAGCATACATTCTGATAAGAAAGCACCGAGTTATAACAATGTAGAATCAGATTTTACTTGATTGTGTCTTACATGTAGCCATATGTATGGCAATTGGTATCACGCATTTGTGTCATTCATGTTCTATGGGATGGGCTCACTGGAAGGATAGCTCCACTTTCCAAGAAGCTTTGAAGACTTAGAACTGAGCTGTTGTTTCCGTTGCCAACAACAGTGAACCAAGCTGTTACGTCTCACTAAACTGTCCGCTGTGTTGTCTGTTCAGTAACAAATAGTCAATGCTCCTTGAATTTAGTGTTCACTGTAGCCTCTCACAGTTCAAGTGTAGAGGTGATTGAGTGGTGGTCGGCTGAGAATTCATGCATGATCCAACGAACTGTTGTTTGAAATGTTGCTCTTTTCTAGTAGCCTATTGAGTGCCCTGTTTATTCAGTTATAGAAGAACCACTGTCTTAAAATTCCATACTTATGCAGTTCACACGTGGGTTAGCATTGGTTTCGATATTCTTAAAGTCATCTTGCCAGAAGGAAAATGTGAATAAAAGAAGTGTTATGATAGAAAGTGATGAGTTGTTATTATCTCTTTATTGTATTACTTATGTTAATATCCTTTCAATTTACTGGATACATTGGTTCATCAAAATCCAGCACGTTACTCCAATAGCAAGACATTCAATTTCATATGTAGCTATATGATATATGATACAATAACTAACAGCAGGCCTTGAAGATTACATTTTGAAAGCAATGAATAGCTAATGTTCTAATGTTGGTGTTTTTCGTTTCTTATGTCAGACGGATAATCTATAATTTATTTCCATGTAAAGTCAGCTTTGCAACATCTGATATCACGGACTTATTTGCCATCCTTCTTGTTCGCGGTTGGGAGTGGCTGCATGGCTGGGGTCACACTGCTCAGCAATTTTGATGGGGTAAATGCTAATTGGAAGGAACCCAACTGGTTAGGCCTTATTTTGTTCAGTTCTTTTTCCAAGGCATGTTGAGAAACATTAACAGATTCTGTAACTCTAGCGTATATACAGCAGTAGAAGGACAGATTGATCCTTCACTACACATCTCGAAATGAGCCCGTCCTTGGAGCTTGGTAATTGGTACAGCTGACTAAGTTTTACTTGAGTGGGCTCATTTTTGTCTTTAACCATGCCCCACAAACAGGTTTCATTTTTTTGGGGGGTTTGGGGGGGGGGGGGGGGGGGGGGGTTAAATTTAATATCCATCATATTTACACTTCACTCTTTTTGCTTTCAATTGTGTGTGGAAAAGTTTCGACTTTCGAGGGCAACTCAGTTAAAGTCGAGCTCAGTAAAAAGTTGAAGAGTTCCATTAGGTCTTGGTTCATTTAACTGCTTACTCATTCGATCCAAGTTGTTGAAGCTAGAAACAGAGTCTATTCCCCTCTCTTCAACAATGAGGTCGTAATGGGTCGTGTGCCAATGAAATCCAAGTTTGATCTTAACAAGCAAACATTAAGCACAAGCGGTAAGTAGTAAGATGGCTCTCAAGTTGGCCTTTATTCATAGTGGATGTTTACAACCTGTCATATGACAATGTGTCATTTGGTTGAAAGTAATGTAATTATTATGCAATGAAATCGACAATGTAATGTAGTTGTTAGTGTAATGGAATAGGATGATAATTATATTATAATGTTTTGTTACAAAGCTTTTGTAATTGTAATGGGATGCATTTATTTACAAACAATATTTCATTTTACATGCGACATGAAGTACTTGCAATGCAAGTCGCTTTTATTTTGCCTACTTTGATTATTTGTAGCTTCGTCGATAATTATCATCTAATATTTTATCATCATAATTATGATGCTTTACATAAGACTTCACTCTATTTCCTCTAAATTATAATAATACAACACTGTTCAAGTTTAGAAAGCAGAGAGAGAAGATGATGAAGATGTGAAGAGAGAGAGAGAGGGATGATTTCTAGAACGTACAACAATACAGTTACAATAATATGATCATGATTTGGGTTAGACTTTATCTAATATGGAGAGGAGAGGGGAGTGTGAGGGGGGCTTCAAACCTTTAAAAACATGGTAGTATAGTACTAAGAGATGGAAAACAGAGTAGAGACAATGGAGATAAGAGAGAAAAAATCTCCAAATATAATAGCTGATGATTGGGTAGACTTTGATTTAGAGGTATACAATCATAATAGTTTAGGAAAAGTCAAAGTAATTATATTTGCATAGATTGAGGTAAATATGATTACAATGCAATCTTGATTAAATCCCTTAATCGTAATCAAACATAATAATGGCATTATCATTACCATTTTGATTGCATTACCACTTTGATTACACAGAACCAAACAAGTTATTAATAAAAGAGAGATTGGACATGAATAATCAAACTTTGGGAGCATTTTTCCGGAATTAGCCAACCTAAAAAATGGTACCCAGGAACAAGAATTTTTAGTCTATTTATTTTCAATAAACTTTGCGTCGTAAACACTTTTCCTAACGGATTTTAGACATGGTAACTAACTTATCACATGTGAATGGTTATTTTTTAAACCTTTTCAGCACTATTATTGACATGTGATAATTAAAATACGATGTAACCAAATTTGCAAGTCAAACTGTTATTGACTTGAAATTGTATATTAAGTTGCAAAGTTCAAAAGGTCAACTTGTTGGGAACAAATTAAAAATCAGATTATTTTCATCCAAAACCACAACAGTGAGATTATTGATTGTGAAAACCCATTAATTTATCAATAGTTATGCTAGCACTAGTGGGACGTTCAAAACATTGCATTGTGTATGCAGGGAGATACTTTGATATTTGAGTCTTTGCTTCACTTGCCCCTTGGTAGGATTTGATTCCAAGGACCTAACTTCTATGTCCATAATTAGAGGTGTGCAAAACCAGTTAACCGAAAATCGATTCGGCTCAAAAAAATTCCGAACCGCAACCGAATCCCAAATTTCGGTCAATTGTTTTTTGGTTAACCGTTCACAAATAATAAAACGTATACTTTGTTACCAAAGTTTTGCTTTTTTTATGTTTAAATTTGGTTTATAAAAATTAAATTTTGGTTACCATTTATAAATAATAAAAAGTGCACTTTCTTGCCTAAATTTTTATTTTTTATGTATAATTTTTTAAAAAACAAAATTATTTTCGGTTCGGTTAAACTGAATTTTCAAATCATCCGAATTGTAACAAAACTGAAAACCAAAATTTGTTTCGATTCGGTTAATCGCACCTTTTTTTTTGAAAAAATTTGTCCAATTAGCCGATTTTTCGGTAAAGTTTGTTTGATTTTTTGGTTCGGTCTTTGGTTTCGGATTTTATTGCACATCCTATCCATAGCCAAGGTTTTCCAGACCACCAGTATGGGATTGGATCAAAACTGCTCTTCCTATTTTTTTTCGATTATTTAGTTGGGCATGACCCGAGCAACAATAAAGAAAGATAATACAGCCACTAGACAGCTTAAAACAGCAACTAGTACACCCTAAAGACTAAAAACCAAATACAACTAGACTCATAGAGTTTCCACACACACATCAACTAAAATAGCCCCCTATTTGCCAGGAGATAACCTAATAACGTACATCTCTACCCTGTTGTTTGTTTTCCAACTTTTTTCTCAAACTTCTTGTTACTCTTCTAATTGCCAGGGTCTCATCAGCGATAATAGAAATACCAAGGCTTTTTCCAAGCTGTAAAGCTTCTTCCGCAAATTCAGTAGGGGTGGGTGAATTATGACTTGATTTTGAAATCTTGCTAATACTCTTCTTGCCGTCGCTGGAAAGTTTGCGTCGCTCACTTTTCTCATGGAGTTGAAGTTCTATTTCGAGAGGACCATCAAAAGGGCGTAAGGAGCTAGCAATCTCTTCATCATTATCTATAGAGGATCCACAACTTGGTACTTAAGGAGGTGAACTTCCCAACATAAATCAGACGACATTGAGCATTATCCAAAGGTTGAGTAATGGTCTTACCATTGTCCGAGAGTCCTTCATGAACATCTTTGTCCACAGCCTCATTAGCATTTTTTTGACCTTCTAACTCATTGCCATTTGGGTTACTCAACAGGGCTTGTTTATAAGGAGATCCCAAATGTTGATTGGGAACATTTTTTACTTTGGGAATCCACTTCCAAACGGGCTTCCTTTTAGTAGGTTCGCTCCCCATTCTTCCCCGAGCTGGCATTCTTTTTTGGAATCTTGCCCACATAACATGCAATTTACAATTACTGACAATTTTACCATTCAACTGATCAATAGCTTTCCAACCCTCTTGAATGTCAGTAAATCTGATAAAACCATACTTTCCAGTAGATTTTTTTCCAACACGGTTTGGAATTTATGCATCCAAAATATCTCCAAAACTACTAAACAGATCCTTAAAACTGGTAATACTCAAATCATCTAGCAAATTATCAACAAAGATAGAGAAGACTTTTGAGTTATTACCTAAAGTTTCAGCAATAGATTCTTGATTTGGCATTGGAGCACGTCTACTCAATGCTCGAGAAGGGCGCACCTTTTGGGCATACCTGAAATGGTGTCGACCAACCGGAGCCTGGATAGGAAGGGATAACTATTGTGACGGAGGAAACCAATGAAGCCAGGAAAAGCAAGAGAGGCACCAAGGGCAGAACCAAGGCTGCTGGGCGCTAGGAGGGCGCCAGACGACCGTTGGGACTGGGCCGCCGGCAGTGCGAGGAGGACCAAACCACTTCATATATCGCCAGCCGGCTGGAGATCGTTACCGGGAGAGATGCTCTCTCTCATCGGGATGGGAAGAGTCGCTTGAAATTACTCCCAAAACAAGCCAACAGATGAGAGAGGAGAGAAGTGAAGGGGCGACTGGCGGCAGCAGCCTGCCTGGTGGCACTGGCAGGGGCCCGCGTGCACAGGAATGGGCGACAGGAGCACCAAAAAGGGGGAGGAGGTTGAACGTCTATCCCTACGTCTATCCCTCAATCTTACACTTTTGGATAAGTTTCCATTCTAGCTTCTGCTTTAGTGATAAGTTATATAAATGTTGATGCATTTGCTTTTCCCTGAAATATCGAACAGCCAAGATATTTATCTAATGATTATGCATGGGGATCATTGAAGGTAGTTGCCACTGTTGTTTATTGACCCTAGTCACATCCTAGGAAAAAAACACAAATGATAATTTATGAAAATTAATGAGTTGTGATGAGATTATTACCATGAGCGGATGTACTATTAGTGGATGGGTGTCCATGGACATCCGTCTCCTCAAAAAAATTTAATGACTTATTTTAAATGTGATTAAATTGATATATGGACACCCTTAAATTAGTGTTCAAAAAATTAGTGATACTCTTTAAATATATCCACCTCACATAATATTGATATTTTTTAATTTTTTTAAATATCAAAAGTGTAGTTTTAAAGTTGGAATGTGATAAAAAAGTAAAATAAAATTAAATGGAACCACACCCAAATTTCTCTCTCTCCCACCCTCTCTTATCTGAAGTTTAAACTCTAAATTTATTCTAATTCTAACATTTTTAACTTTCTTTTATTGTTATTATTTATTTTTATGGATGTTTAGTTGCAAAGTGTTCTTGACGCAGATTTTTCTTTAATTTGGCACTAATGTTTGATTTGAACTTGATGCTATTTGTTTTTCCCTCTTTTGGTGTGAGTAACTAGTGCAAATTGCTTATTTGTAGTTGTATTTCATGTTTAACAGGTTTGCTTCATGTCTCAATTTTTTTTTTTTTGACTTTATTGCTTGGCGCTAATGATTTGTCCTCTGTAACTAACGGTTTTAGTAAATGCTACGTAATTGTAACATTCTGCAATTTTACACAATTTTTATGTCAAATTCAAAATACGAAAAACCGCAAAGAACAAATGTAGTAGTAAATGTACCATAGTTTTTTTTTGAGTAAAAAAGTGGGGTATATTATTATTACTTGTACAAAATAAACTACCATAATATGTATCATATAATCTCTTTTTTTTATTGGTATTGTACATTAATGATGACGTTAATAAATGAACATTCCTATTCTAAATATCTAGATCCGCCACTAATTATTACTAGTTGATAGGTTAGCCTTACCAAAAGAAGACCAATATATAGGAAAATAGACATGTTATTTTGGGAGCTATCACATACCTCAACTGCACTCCTGTTCCCGATTCCTAACTTTGGGTTAGTCGACATTCATGCAAGTCTGAAAAATCCATGCAGATTATCATTAATCATATGTGAGTTGGAAATAGTGGTTACACACTCTTTTTTTTTTTTTTTTTTTTTCCAGTGAATACCCTTAGTTCGAAATCTGAGAACTTCTACACATCTAAATAAGACATCTCCTTATGGTAAGCTTTCACCATATCTAAATAAGAGCTACCTAGGGTGATTGCCCTTTCATAGACTTAGGGTCTGTTTGGACCCAAGAAAGTAGCTTGGAAAGAAAAAAAAATGGAAAATTAAAAACTTTCCCATGTTTGGAGTGAGGAAAAATGAAAGGAAAAAAAAGAAGAGAGAAAAGTTGGAAGAAAATAAAAAAAAATATAGCACAAGATATTTTCCTCACAAAAATGTGGGGAAAAACGCTGGAAAATTCTTCGTCATGCAGCCCGATAACCCTCAACCTCCTCACTTCAGCTCTCACGCAGTCACGCTCTCCTTGCATATCGCGCCCGAGTCTCACTCTCTCTCTCCTCGCAGCCCCCCTCTTTCACCTCACCTCCTCCGGCGACGTTCTTTGTCTATAATCCGGTAACTCTCTCTCTCTCTCTCCCCCTCTCTCTCTCTCTCTCTCTCTCTATGTTATGTTGATTCTAGGGTTTTGTTGATCGGCAAAATTAGGGTTCTAGTTATCTCCCTCACTTTATGTCTGTGCTCTCTTTCTCTCTCCTGTTCAAGTTATCTCCCTCTCTCTCTTTCTCTCTATCTCTAGATTGATGTCTCTGTTATCTGTTCTTCTGAACGCACACTGAGATCTCTGTCTGTCACACACACACACACACACAAAAGGAGCTGATTTTCTGCTGAGATCTCTTGATTGTAGATTTGGGCCTCTGTTGAATCTTGCTCATTTACTAATTGAACACAGAGGGTTAGCCATTATATTCTTTAAGGTAATCCTCATTGCCCCTTTTCACATTCGATCATTTTGTTTAAAGGGTAGTCATTGGTTTAGTCGGTCGGTTGGTATTTGCTGTTTTTCTTCTGTCATGATTTGATTTTTTCCCTAATATTAACTGTTTGAATCGTGCTTTGAGCAGGGCATTGTGCAATTTGGGTTTTTTCCTTGTTATTTGTTCCGTGTAGTGCCTTATGTGGTTGTGATAGGCTGACAGCAGACTGAGTAGTCCATGGCATCAAACAAGCCAAGAAACACTTCACTCCCTCCTGCCAATCGCCCCAAAGTGCCCACTAGCTCATCTATCAAGCGCTCAGCCTCCGATGAATCATCCATGAGAAGAAATTTGAAACATCCAGTTGTTGAATCGTCTCAGCTTGGGGATGACATCGAAGAGCAAGATGCAATTTTCAGGCCTGGGAGGAGTTTGTGTAGCCACAAGATAATATCAATGAAGAATCCAAGGTAATCTTATGAGTTAAATTTTGCTATTATTGATAAATTATGCTATGTTGATTCCCACTAGTTTCTGCTCAATGAGTCCCCAACGAATAACGATCTCTTGTTTCTGAGCTTCTCTAGCAACAATTTTGGCTACAAACCAGAAAATTGGCTACATAGAAATATGAAATTGGCTACATAGAATTTCTGTTTAGAGCAGGGCATCTGAATTTCTATGTTTAAGTAACTTAGCTTGTTGTTTCTGGTTAGAGCAGGGCAATTCCCTATTGTTAGGTGAGGAAGGCTAGTGTCAATTGCCCTCCTTTTTGTGCTCAGCTTGTTTCATCAGAATGAAACAGTCCTAAAATGATTTTTTCAGCTTGTTTCATCTAATTACTGATTTTAGGGAAAGTGTTGATGGAATCTTGTCTTTATACTGATTTTATCAGCGTGTTTGGTTATCCTATTTTATCCAATTTGACTTTGTAATTAGAATGAAATATAACCATCATGTATGTTATTGTTTCCATAGATAGATGAGTGGGAGAAGCTTTAGAAAATGGGCAGCGGCTAACGTTGTTGTTATAGTGTATGTGCGGCTAGTCTAGTAGCATCTGTTGCATGTCTTAAGAGTCACGTTGATAGGCCACTTTCCAATATGGAAGTGTAAAATTTGAAACTGTAATGAAATCAGGGTGACTTGGAGATTATACATGAAGGTCTATCAAGCTCCTTCGGCGGACCTAACTCAACTAGAGCGAGATATCACAAATGAAGGTCTGTCAAGCTCTTTCGGCGGACCCTAACTCAGCCAGAATGTTTTTTGCTTGCCCAGTTGCTTGTCGCATAAAATTTAGAACTGTAACGAAATCAAGGAGTTTAAGGTAGAATTTTGTGTTGGAATGGAAACTTTGGAACTGTAACAAAATAGATTTTCTCTTTTCCACACAAAGGAAAAAAAGTTAGGTGGAAAATAAATTTTTTTTTCTTGTATTTTTCTCTAATCTAAACTAGAGAAAGAAAATAACTTTCCTCATTTTTTTTCCTTTCAACTTCTTTCCACCTCATTTTCTTATGTCCAAACAGGGCCTTAAAAAATACAAATTGATGCATGATTTCATGTGTTAGAATGTTCCCGTGTATTGAGCTCCCCATTACCCTCTTGAGTTATGTTTGGGCACTCGAGATCTGGTAAATGTCGTGAATTATCAATTCCTAATTTAAATCAGTGAGAGTAGTTCGTTACAAACTCGACATTGATATTTAATGCTTTTATTTTCAAGTGTGTTTCCAAATAATTCAACAGAACATTTTCTGGAAATTTTTTGTGGATATATTGGAATTAACCTCTTTAGTTGCACAAGTATTTGCAAGAGTAAGACTATCTACATTTGATTCTTGCCGAAAAGAGTAAATATTGTTGCTATATAGCAGTCTATTACAAATCTTAGCAATAATTTCCTAATTATCTACCCATATACCCGAATCATCTCTCAAATAGGTGATTACTTTCTTATTATGCATTTGATTGGCTTTGTCCTGAAGAATTTTAAATTCTTGTTTCTGTTAATTTTTCTAGCCATTCGACCCCGAATATTTTTGGTAATATAAAAATTGGTAATTTTTGTCTTTTGTTTTAGCAAGCATGTTAATCAACTCTTCAATCGAATACTACAAGGATCATGAATAGCTTTTCTTCAACATAAATCTATTTTTGCAGAGTTCGCAGTTAGTTTGTCTTGAACATCCAAACATGAGTTCCTATGCCCACATGTCATCCTATTTCTAATTTTTTTTTTAAAAAAATTTCCATAATGTAAAAAAACAAATCAAACACGCCTCTGCTCTCCCTCCTCCACCCCCACTTAACTCCTCAAGGCCATCGCAGCTTCCACCGCATTGGCGGCTGCTGCCATCCATAAGGAGCCGAAAGGTCGTTCTACAATCGTGAAACCCAGATTAGGGGTCACCAATTAATGGCAAACCTGCCTAGCCTACCACCATTAGCATAGCCCTTCCTCCCCTCCCCCCCAAAAGCCGCACTGCCACTCACTTGCCAGTCGCCACCTCTTTAATCTCTCTCCTTCACCTCTATTCCAAAGATCCCAAATTCTCCCACTAATGTCCCTGGAATCTGGCAGCTAGCCACTGCGCCACAAAAAAGGGGTGAGATTTGGGTAGTTTAGAGTGAGAAAAAGAAAAGGTGAGGGTTGATACTGTCTTATTGTAGTTGCGTTCACTAATCTCTATCTTCTAACTAGTTCAGAGTTCGCAACCCTACATGAATTGAAAATCTCCACACAGCCTTTGACTTCAATCTTGGAGTGCATTTACCACAGTATTTATGATATACCCCCAAAATTTATAAAGTTGTATGGTGGTGGTTTAATTATTATAGTTGGAGCTTAATTCAGGATGCGCGGTCATGTAAAATTGGATAGGATTAAGAATAAATTTATTAGATAGAAAGTTGAGTATCCCCCATTGAGGATAAGATGATGGAAGCAAGAGTCGATCAGATAATTCAGTCATGTCAAGAGAAGGATATAAACGCACACATGCAGAGTTGTGGGAGGATTAGCATGCCTGAGTGTAAGAAGAGTAGAGGTAGACCAAACAAGAGTTAAAATTAGATGATTAGGTAGGATATGAGACACTTGATACTTACGAAGTACATGACTAGGGATATAAGTTCTTGGAGGTTTACAATTAAAGTGATAGATTTTAAGTAGTTAGCTGTTTAGACTTCTACTTTTAGATTCTGTTTGGACCTTGGAAAGTTTGGTGGAAAGAAAAAAAATTTAGGAAAGTTACTTTTTTTCTTGTGTTTGGTTTAGAGAAAATCACAAAGAAAAAAAATATGGAGGAAAGTTTGGTGGAAAAATTGTTAGAAACAAGTGACAAAATTTTCCTCATAAATTTGTGAGGAAAGTTTGAGGAAAATTCTCAACCTTCTCCAACCTTGTATTGTTTAGATGATATCAAAATGATTTAAGTAGTTCATCAACATTCAAATTTCTCATCCAAATACTTGAATTTTTTTTCTTGATCCAAATAAGAGGAAAAAACTCATTTTCTTCCTACTTTGTTTTCTTTCATATTTTTTTTCCTTTAACTTTTCTTTCCATTAAATTTTCTAAGGACCAAACGGAACCTTAGTAACTTAGCAGACTTTGCTTTCTTATCGTATATACCAGGTAATAATGAGATCCGACGGGTTTCTTAAATACTTTTAGTTTTTTTTATCACACTTATTTCATCTTGTTTGTTTATTTATCTATTATTTACTATTGTGAGAATTTTATTGTTTAATGTCCCCTCTTTCAAATGCGCATTAAAAATTGATCTCAACAAAATATTTCCTGAACATTTTTTAATTGGTTTGTTGGAATCAGCCTCCCTACTTGCACAGGTGTCTATAGGGAGTAAGACTACGTATATCTAAATCTTCATATATCTTGCAAAACCGAGACTCATAATAACATTGAATTCGGATTGGGATTAGAGAAGGGGAAGGAGGGGGAAGAGAGGTTAATCAACCCCTCTTCCACTTGTTTGGGGGAAAAAAAGGATAGGGGAAAAGGGGGAGAATCTTTCGCCCTTCATTAACCCCGATAATCCAATTTTTATTCCCTCCCCTCCCCCCAAAATTGAGGATGAATGGAGAGGAGGGGAGGAGAGGAGAAGTGATATAAAAATTTTATTTTTATATTAGTTCACCAATATTCCAATATCACGTTATATCTCATTCCCTCCAACATAATTTTTTTATTTTTTTTCCCTCCAATATCAGTTCTCCAATATCATGCTATGGCCCTGTTTGGCAAAGAGCTTTTTGAAGAGCTTTTTGATCAAAAAGAGCTTATTTGATCAAAATTAGCTTTTTGATCAAGTAAAAAAGCTAATTTGGGTGTTTGATGAAAGAGCTTTTTAAAAGAGCTTTTAGGGTCCAAAAAGCTAATTTGAAAAAGTTAATTCCATGAGCTTTTTGGAAGAGCTTTTTGAAGAATTAGTTTTTTATCTCACAACTTTATCAGAAACAGCTAATTTTACCAAACAGTTTTTCAACAAACAGCTAATTCAAACAGCTAATACAAGCAGCTAATTCAAACAGCTAACAGCTAACAGCTGTTTGCCAAACAAGGCCTATATCAACCTTAGAGCATGTTGGCTACTATCGAGGGGAGAAAAAAAAAAACCCTAGAGCATGTTGGCAGTGAGGGCTATGCGTCTGGTGAGCCATATGTGAGCCACGGTTTTTTATTTTTTCCCTCCAAAATAATTAGGTATATATATCTAACCAATTAGGGTTTTACTCTGCTTCATATTTCTATGCTATTGTGCTACTGTGCTTTCCATTCATAACTAGGTTAGTCCTTTTCAATTTTCATCAAATTCTTTGCCTTTTTTTAATGGAACCCCATTATTATTCATACTAATTGAACATATTTCTGTGCTATTGTCTTTTTTTAATTAGGAAGGTTAGCGTGTTACTGTGCGTGCTCCTTCAATTCATTGTCAGGTTAGTACTTTTCATTCCCATCAAATTCTTTGCATTTTTTTTAATGGGACTACATTATTATTCATACTAATTTTCAATGGGACTACGTTATTATTCATACTAATTTTTCTTTAATTGAACATATTTCTATGCTATTACTTTTTTTTAAAAAAAAAATTAGGGAGGTTAGTGCTACTATGCGTGCTCCTTTTTTCTCCTTAATTGATTTGTTATTTTTGTTGTAACTTAATTACTTTGTTCAAATTTATTAATTTCAATATCTAGTGGCCTAACATAAACTGTGTAATGTTGTTTCTTTTGATTGAGTTTGCTTTGGTATCTTTCACCACTTTATATTGTCTGTTAGTTGATTGCATGAACAATTACAAGATTGCTAGATAAAATGTTCGACTAAAAATTTGATATCGTGTTTGAATGTAATGTTTATAAGATTCCTAGATAAATTAATAAAAAGTTTGATATAAGCGAGCTTATATGTATTTCTTTTAAAAAAATTCTTTCTTAAGTGAGCATTTTTTTTTGGTCGTCAATGTGCTTAATTATGAATCTATCATGGTATAAAACCAAATAAATAATTAATAATATATAATGAACAATTTTATTTTTTTTGGTTCTGGTCAAAACATATAATGCGTAATTTTTATAGAAGCCAAGATCATACAATAAAGAAAAGGCTGCTTGTGATTGTTAGGATTATGGATTCATGTTTTTAAGGATTTAATATGTACTATATGACACCCAATTGGAAAAAAAATAATTGAACTTTGTAATAATGTTTTATTTTCAATGGTCTGAAATTTATTTTTTTATCACAAACTAATTTATCACAGCATATATATATATATATATATATATATATATATATATATACATACATACATACATACATACATACATACATACATAGAGAGAGAGAGAGATAAAGGAAGAAGAAAATTGGAGAAAAGTTTATTAAAGGCGCAAGTTTTACTTTGCACAACTATAGCAAAAGTTGTGAGTTTGGTAATCCATTGGTGGATGTTAAGACGACAATTATTAAACTCTCCAGTTCCTCAAGAAAGCAGAGAAGATACAAACCGAGCGTGAGCAACACATATGAGAGACATTCTCCTCAATTTTAGATGTCGTGAACTTCTACGAATGGGTACACGCGCTTTTATGGAATTGTATAATATATAACAGAGGGAAGACGGTTTGCAGCCGACAAGATGGGTAAGTGTAGAAGTGCAAGTTGCTAAGTTCCTTTTTATAGTGGGATAAAATATAAGGAATCGCGCTATCCAAGCCTTTTTTACGCGATCTAGAGAAACTTTGAGTCATCATGTCCATAGAGTGCTCAAGATCGTTATACAATTTGAAGGGAAGTGCATGAAATAACCGGATGGCCAACAAACTCATCAGAGATCTTAACTCTAGTAGATTTTACGCTTATTTTAAGGTAAAAATTAATTATTTATTTTAAAAATTAATTATTCTAAAGTATTGTTGATTTAAAGTTGTTGTATTAAAAATAATACTCCCAAAAGGTTTGTGTGTTGAGTGCTATATCTAAACATTGGATTATTTTTGTCCAAATCCACAAAAGTGGAACTATTGATGTGCAGAACCCTTAAAATTAATCGTGCTTTTTGGGAAGAAATCCAATTTAAAAAGGGCATGTCTTTGCTGATCTAGGACAAGAGTGCTATTCAAATCCAAAGGGGGTTAAGATTACTAAAAAAGTAGGCAGTTGATCTTGCGTTCCAATGTAAGTTAATTACCATAGAAAATATTAACTACTATGCATAATTTAAAGAATAGGGAACCTCCAATACGAAGTTGATAGATATCAAATCGGGAAAATAGAGAACATGAGAAAATTTAGAGAGGAAGAGGGAAGAACAGGAGAAAATTTTGAGAATATGTATGCCATAATTCAAACTCATAGTACTAATCATATATGGCTTTGATGTGTCTTTTTTTCAGGAATTTTGGCCTACTTGAAGGAATAAACTTGTCTGGCCACACAAGATTATTTCCGTTCTGGTAAATTACTTAAAGAATTTAATCATACATTAATTGCTCTCATTCCAAAAAATGTCAATCCGGAAACTACTTCCCAGTTTCGTCCTATTAGTTTATGCAATACCTTCTACAAAATTATTGCCAAAGTATTAGCTAATCGAATGCGACCTATCCTAGAGTGTCTTGTACAGCAAACACATAGTACTTTTGTGCCTCATCAGGCTATCCATGACAACATCTTGCTAGCCTATGAAGTTATGAATAAATTTCATCATCTGAAAGGACACAAAGGTTATGTTGTGCTTAAACTCGATATTGAAAAATCTTATGATCGTCTTGTATGGGATTTTTTGACTCATTGTCTCCAAAGTATGGGATTCCATCCTAATCAGATTGGTTGGATACAAGAATGTGTCACCACAGTCACTTATTCAGTTATTGTTAATAATGAAGCACATGGATTTTTTAAGCCCACCCGAGGTTTGCGCCAGGGTGATCCTCTATCACCGTATTTATTTATTCTATGTATGGATATTCTTGTCCAACAACTTTCTTGCCAAGCTTCGCAGCCAAAGTCCGATATTGGTTTCAAAATCACCCCCCGTGCGAAGAGAATCCCTTGTCTTATTTTTGTAGATGACAACCTTCTGTTTTGTAAAGCTTCCTCTCAAGTTGCTTTTAAACTTAAACATTTATTAGATACCTTCTGTCAACAGTCTAGACAGTTAGTAAATTTTCATAAATCCAACATTGTCTTTTCTAAGAATACATCGAGCTTGGATAAGTTCTACGTTGCGGGGATTTTCAATATTCCACACAGTTTTTCGCTTGGACATTATCTTGGCTGTTGCATCTTTCGGGGACGGCCTGCGCTACACTCTTTTCAAAGTCTACTAAACAAAGCTGCTAATAAATTAAGCACCTGGAAAGCCAATGCTCTGTCTAAGCAGGGTGTTCCGTGCTTTTTCAATCTAATCTTGAAGCTTTACCTACTCACACTATGCAATGTTTCAAACTTCCAACTTCCGTCACACACAAGTTGGATCAAGTCAACTGGAATTTCTTTTGGAAGACCTCGTCCACTGATAATGGATGTCCGTTAGTGGCTTGGGATAAAGTTTGTAAACCAAAACAGTTTAGTGGGCTAGGCCTGTGAAAAACCGGAGCAGTTAATACTGCTTTTTTAGCCAAACTTACATGGAAGTTTCTCTCACTCAGCCAACTAATTTCTGGGTCATGCAAATGTGAGCTAAATATGGCACCCCTAATTAGTTTTTTCAATGTGGCCCAAAACAATCCAATTCTTGGGTTTGGAAATGTTTACATCACCTCGTCAATTTGTTGCTCAGGTATGCGATGCAATTGGGTAATGGTCACATGATCAATTTCTGGACACATATTTGGTGCCATGACTCTTGTTTAGCTGAGTTAATGAACATTGATAAACCTCACATGTTGGAGCCTATGCTCAAGGTCAGCTCTGTTATTCTTCCTAACAAGACATGGGATGTTGTGAAACTTGTGCAAGTATTACCTCCTATGCTTCTTTCTCATGTCCTTAGAGTTCCCATTCCATTCTTTGACGGTCAGGACAAGTTCTATTGGGGCCTTACAGGTAGTGGGATTCTCTATTAAGTCCCCTACTTGGAAGGCACAGGCAATTTAAGCCCTATACTGCCCCCATGGAAGTTTAAATGGATATGAAAGTTGGATGTCCTACCCAAAATTCAGATTTTTCTATGGCAATTATGTCATAATGCACTTCCCTATTGAGGAACCTTATTACGATGTGGGCTTCCCATAGATCCTATACGTCCAGCTTGCCTTTCTCAAGTTGAGGATATAGAACATCATTTTACATATTGTCCTTTTGCCGAACGAGTCTGGGGTATGGCCGTGAAACATGGTTGGATTAGTCAACCACCTTTCCTGCCGTTGCACCATACCATTCGGGATGGTTTACATAACTAGTATCTTAGGTGTTAGGGCACCATCCCTAGGATTGTTGTACTACTCTGGAGTATTTAGAAAAGCAGGAATGCCATTGTATTCCGAAATGCTATGCCCAATCCAATGCGTTCACTTATTCGAGTTAAACGCAACTGAGCGGAATGGAAGCAACGACACGGATCTCCACTTCAATCCTCGCAACACCCTTCTTCTCTTCTAATCACCCGCACAGTTGGGTGGATTCCTCCTCTAGACGGTGTGATAAAGCTCAAATTTGATGGTAGTTCGCCTCCCGTCGGGGCGACAGCGGGGTATCTACTGCGTGATAACCAAGGCCGGCTCATCAAACCTGGGACAAGATTTATGTTTGCTGCTCCTATTCTAGTATTTGAAGCTACCGCACTACATGATGGTCTTCAAGCAGCTGTCGATGCTGGTTACTAGTGCCTCCACATAGAGGGCAACAATCAGATTATTATCCAAGCAGTATTAGGTGATATCCGTATTCTATGGTGAATACAGATGCTGATCCATGATATTCAGGCCATGTTGTCAATGTGCTCTATTGTCTGCGTTCTCCATATCTATCGAGAAGGTAATATGGCAGCTGATTAGTTGGCTAAACTGGGAGTGTCATCTAGAAATACTTTGACGTTCTGTACCTCCCCATCCCCTGAACTCTTCCGCATTATATTTGATGACTACTTAGGTAGATCCCTTGAGGGAAGAGCTATCTAGTATGTGTATGTAGTTACCTTTTCCCAAAAAAATAAAATATATCTAATGTCCTTTAAGGCTATGAAAAACTCTTCTTGCATCTCTATGAGATTTAATACAAGTATGAAAATCCACTACACTTGTAAGCTATAATCTTTTCCACATGTCCATACAACGGGCACACATCATAAAGAACTTTCTTTGTTATCAGATATAACTTGTAATGGATATTCACATAGAGTAAGCGCAACCCTAAGTCATCATAATCCATGCTCATACATCAAGAAAAAAAAAATTGTGCACAAAGCCCTGTGTGAAGGAATATGCCAAGCACTAGCATAGCAACATGACGTGAAGTTCAAGAAGAAGTGTACTAGTAGCGAACAAAGCAAAGCAACAAATTTCTCTAGCAATTAAACAACAAGCACCAATAATGTAGCAATAACCAACAACTGGAAACAACAAATAATGGGGGTCTTGGAACAAAGTTTTCAAGTAAACTTTTTTTTCCCCTTCTTTTAGGTCAAAGATGAAAACATTTTGGGTTGAGAAAATTATAACAAGTAGCTGAAACATATGGTTGGCGGCAATAGTAGTAGGTGTGGAAAACTTAGTTGTTGACACCAAATTAATAGAGAATAGGGAATAATGGTATCCAATTCATAGGGGTTATACAGGAAAAATTGAGGGATTTAGAAAGGAAGAGGAAACAATAAAGGGACGAAGAGGAGAAAATTAGCATAGCCATGCTCAATTCAATATTTATTCAATATTCGATGATCGTTTCATGAGTAGTCATAACCTAAGACAAGGTTTTTTGTATAATAGCCTAAAGACTTAAATACCATTACAAAACTACAACAAAACACCTATACAGAATTGAAAACTTAGTATCTTATAAATACTCCTTAATATCTTTATGGGACACATAAGAAGAGGAAACTGCTCCTACTATCTACTACTTTGGTCTAGCACAACAATAGAATCCCATGTCAATTGAGAGCAGAGAATAAAGACTTATTTTGATTTATCCAAAGTACCCTTTAATATCCAATATGAAAATAATATACAAATACTCTAAAAATACAATAATCTCTAAATGCAAGACTTCCAATCTGCCTTTATTTGGGCTACTTTTTATGTTAATCTCCAATATTCTCCCTCTCAGCTGCAGAAAAACTCATACTCAAGTTTTATAGTGAGGTGGAATAAGAATGTCCAAGCACGAAAACAACATCAATATGCAGGAAAAAATAACATGAGAAAGGTTTTGAATTTCTCCGTGAGAAGTAGCCTTAAGAAAATCATACGTAATTGTTTGACGATTAAGAAATACGAAGGAATACTGATAGGCCCACAAGTGCACCATGGCATTATAGCAAATCAAGGTCGTCTCCCACAACGACTAGTCAATCTGCTGGGCTTTATTCCCTTAAGATATGCTAAAATAATCAAAATGTGAGGATGAAATTAAATAATCTACTATCTAATTTAATGGATAAATAATCAAAGAATTAAAGTAAAAAAGCAATCACCCAATCGATGCATTAGTCAAACGCCTCTTTTTCTATTGCTCATTTCTAAGCCGACAATCGAAATATCACAACCCTCTTTCAAAATGAAGTGAGATACCTAAATCTAACCAATTACCATTTCTCAAGGGTTCTCAAATTGGTCAAGTTCGCTGAGCATGCCAACATCAACATAGGTTTCTTAAACGATGACTCAGTTTTAAGTAATCACACAAACAAATCAAATACGGCATTCCAACATCACATTTCACGTTTTAATACTTCATCTAATGTCTAAGATATGCAAGAAATGATCAAGTTTCTCATAACTAATTCAGTACTCCAATATTTGATAAAACAACCTAAGAATTCCAAAGCACCTAAATGATCAATACAAGATTAGATTCAAACACAAGTCTAACATAACCCAAAGAAGTACGATTCAAACATGAATTAACACAATCTAATCTATCAATGTAGAAAACAATAAATCTAATGGAGAAAAGAGAAGATAAGGGAAAGAGTTATTGAGCCTGAACACATATTTGAATTCGTTAATTGCAAACCCGATCCTACTTCCTTGCGCATCTCCCACTTTTACTTGCTCTCCATCACTCTAATGGAGCCTAATTCTAATTTAGATGGTGGATGCTAGAATAGATGACCCTAAGTCACTAGAAAGCCGAGCATCAAACATAAATTAACGCAGCTTGCCATGGACCATGCATGCGACACACCATAGATTGACCGTGGTGTCCACTAGATGCTTCAAAATGCTGTAAATTTTGCTCCACTATTGAACTGGACGAAGTAATCCTCTTGTAAAATCGATTCACTAAGGAGCACGACCAGTTCATTTAAATCCAACTAGCCCAATCTGGTTCTAGGCTATTTGTGGTTGGTCCAAGCGAAATCATGGCCCGATCCTTGGCTTTTACTTCTTCTCCATTTATTTTGCGAGTCGGGTTCTTTTTGCTAAAATCTGCAAAATATCAACAACACCACCAAACTCGATCATACAACAAAAAAATAGGAATAAAATCATTAAAAAATGCATGCTTATCCCAAAGAAGCAAGCAGAACCTCCTAAAAATCCTATGCAAAATAGAGACTTAACACTCCAGCATACTTGACCCTTTGCTTGTCCTCAAGTAAACACTAGATAAAGCTGAAAAGGAAATGTGCATCTAAGATTACTTCCTACTTAGTTTAGGCAATTGATAGCACATCACAAGTAAGAGTAACAATCAATGGCAACTCCAAATAGTTCACAAACATTTCAAAATTAGGTGAAGGTGAATGTTTTAAAGACTTTTAAAACCACATGCTCGACATCAAAGATTATATCCCCCAATAAACCACAAAACACATCATGCAAGCACATGACATTGAGTAGAGCTAGGTAGATCAGTAGGACTTCACTTTTAGGAAATATGGATCATTCTTGCTCATGTGTTGAAATATAGCTTGGGTTCACTCAAGACTCATTCTGAAGAGGGCTTGGTATGACTTGTAATGTGGGCTAAAGGGTTAAGGAAGGAGGTGGACAAATAAATTTGGGTTATATGGAACTAATTGCAAAGCACACTAAAGTGCAGCCAACAATGAACCAATAAATCATAAAAAACTCCAGCACTTCACCCCAACAATACAATACAAATACACCACATGAATCAACTGAGAAAGGCATTGACATAACAAAGAACATAAGCTATATACAAGATATCAATGCTAATCAATTATTCAATTTTTTTGAATTGCTTTTCTTATTTTACTTTTTGGGGTGAGAAATATTAAAAAAAAACTAAGCATATGCTTGAGTTCTGGTGGTAAATCCAATCTATAAACCACTGGGTTTAACTATTCAATGATTTCATAAGGCCCAATGTGCCTAGGCTAATATAACCTTGACTAGAGAAACTCTTAAGAATACCTTATCTGCCACTTGAAACTTTAATGGTCTCCTCCCTTTTATCAGCATAACTCCTTTGTTGGCTCTGGGTAGCCTTGATGTTTTCTTGAATCTTTCTTACCTTCTTAGTGGTTATTGGGGTTAACTCTGACCCTATAATCAATGCTTCATCCAATACACTCCAATACAACTAGGCATCATTTGAGATTATGCTCTTATTAAATGACCTTCATTTTGTATTATTAACTGTGTTAGATCCTCATTGTGGAATAAATTATTGACTATATTCTGAGATTTGATGTTATCTTGTAACCCAAGTATGTAGCCCCTTTTAAGCTAGCATTGAAGGGATATTTTGAATTCTGTCTTGTAGCTCTAACTTGCTTACTTACATAACTTTCCCTCATCAAACTAGGCAACGACTTGCTCTAGGTCTAAATTTGACATTAAGGATGAACATGTCCAAGGATAAAAATGATGAAAATGGTAAGCAAGTGAGTCATTGCACACAAAAAGAAATAAACAATGAAGTTAAAAAATGATTGATAAAAGAGGGATTGTCATGGAATGGCTAGGATTAAGATAGCTATGAGTTTTATAAAAAATTAAAAATTGGAGGACTTCAAGATTCATGTTTTGCAAATATGAATCACAGGAGAAACCAATAGATAGTCGACACCCTTTGAGCTATATCGATGACAAAGATGAGTGTTCTACAGTATCTAAATTAGGGGGTAGTTAGAAGCTTCAATTATAAATCAAATTGTGTTGTTTATCAAATAAGAAAGAATTAGAATATCCAAAAGAGGGAAACAAGATTATTCACTCACTTAAGTACTTTTAATAAAAGTTCTCATTGTTTAATCAAGCTGTTTAGATCGCCACATACCCGAGAATGAATTTGGGTCATTTGAGCCCTACAAGGAATAAGAGATGGACTTTCCAATAATCTTCACACCAAGGGTGTGGTTAAATGTTAAAATCATAAATATACTAATATCATAAGAAATGGATTAATTATAACGTCCAACATAAGGCAATAGATAACAATCAAAGAGAGGTTTGAAGGAAAGAGATCAAGCCCTTTCTAACCCTAACCAATATGATAAATGCAATAGATAGATTTGGACAAGCAGAATGTAGGACATCTTGGATTTATATAAAATGAATTCGCATGAATATGCCCTTGCTTGCATGAAGCAAGTTATAGTAAAACTACAAGATTCAATAGAGAGGGTTGAATTCATTTATGAGGAGTAGCATTTAAAAGTTAGAAGAATGGTGGAATTGCAACAACCAACATTCACCCACACTAGTGAGAGCTAGATTGCATCTTTAATTCAAAACAAGCTAGATGGGCTTACTATTATGAACAAATAGGGTACATGATATATGTGCAAATACATTTTCAGTGGAGTGAAGAAGAAGATGATGAAAATCAAAAGTATCGGAATGTGGATAATCATTTAAAGTCAATTAGGGATGTATTCCATATTTAGCAACAAGTTTCAAAGATATGGTGGATCATGCTAGAAAGAAGGCACGAGCACTCTTGAGGATCCACAAAACTCTAAAGGTCTGGAATGAAAAAGAAGGGAAATTAAATAATGTTGGTAGAAAGAAAATTTTAAAGACAAGGCAAACCAAACAAATATGAGAAATACTAGAAGAAAGAGTAGATGACAAAGGGGGAAGTAAATCAATGACCAAAAGTAATCAGAATATGCTAATATAAGATTTTAATGAAAAGAATAGATGACAGATGTCAAAATAATGGGTAAGGAAGCAATACTATGAAACATATAGGATGGAAAAAATTATAAGCTTAAACAATTCAATAATGGAGGACAGTAAGAATGGAGGGCAGTAAGAGTGAAATAGTTCCACGTATCAGTTACTTTGGAACAAGAACATTTGATATTAGTTTGAAAGCTAAACTAATAGTAAAACAGGAGATTTAAGTGGTGATCAAATGTTCAAGGGTAGATCAAATATTATTGTTTGCAAAGAATAGTAAGCACATCGTACGAACCCAAAATTGGACTTTGAAATTATTCGTCTGTAGAAAGCAAGGTGTAAATACTCGAAATGGGACTTTAACAAACGTATATTTCTTCAGTCATATGCGAATCTACATGTAGGTTTATGTGATTACAAGAAGAAAAGTCAAGATGGTTCCCATTTTATCCTCGAGGATCAGGAGAGCAAAATAAAGGTCTAGGTTATAAAGTTGAATGGAGAACCTGCAGAAGCACAAATATGAAGATTACAAATGACATCAGCAACAAGGTGATCCTATGTTCGAGGCATTCCTACAGAAGCTCTAGTTATGCCCACAAAGACATATTATTAGCAACCCTAGAGAGGTCTACAAAAAGAGTTTAAGGCATTACAAATAAGGATGGACTTTGTTTTACCAGTATATTTAATTGATTTGAATTCACTTATATGAAAAGGGGGGACATCCTTTTAAATGCAGTAGATTTAAGAATATTAACAAAAGCAAAATAACAAAAGTCAAAGTCAATTATGAGCAAGAGAGGTCATGTTATCACTAAAAGGATGATTGAAAGAAGTAAGTTGAGCAGAGGTAATTAGCGCAAGCAAGAGGGACATATCTCACCTTGGTGATAGGGATCCCATATAAAGTTGATGTCATGAGATAATTCAGTGATGGAACAGATATGCAATGAAACATTAGTAAGGCAATCAAATAATTTTTTCAAAGGGGGGTAATATATTAAATTGTGTTAATGCATAATAGGGGGTGTGGCTAGCTCTAGGTTGTAATCAAAGAGATCAAGGGTTTCCAATAAGGATGCACAATTATGTGATGGTATCTTGCAAGGTTGGTATATTGTCAGTTGGCCAAAGTTCGGTATACACTCTTTTGGATCAATATAGGAGCTCACACTGCTAAAATTCCATGGGTTTGATACATTCGTAAGAAAGTCACCCGAGTTTTTAACCTTTATGTCGACACTTCCCATATCTTATTGCCCTATGATCCTCAGGTGTTTTACCTTGAGTTGTGCCTTGGCAATACCCTTTTAAATTGACATTTCATTCTTATAAAGTCATTAGTAATAATGGTATATAGTTCATGTAATATATACTCGAGTCATCACTCCCAATTTGTAACTAACATTAGTCGTGATGCCTCAACATCAAATACCATGAGTTCAACCCATAGAACTATTGTACTTGTATTATACTTCTCTATAGGTTATTCATCCCCCAAATCTTAGCCATGAACCTTGTTCGTTGGCTAAAATATAAATTATGTCCTGTAGAATTTCTAGTATACAAAAATAAAGAATCTATACACACATATATATCACATCTTTGAGACCTTTCCTATGGTTCCACTCATGTTGATAGTTGTTTTTCTCAAAATGAGTATGCGTGAAGTTTTTAATCACCACTCTTAGTTCTTTGATGAATCCAATGTCTAGCTATCTTCTCTCTTCACTCTCTCTTTTCTATTCTTTTTTTTTTTTCTTATTTACTTTCTCAAATTGTCCCTTGTGATTATCACTGTATATAACACCATCAGGCTTCTATGAACCCAACGAATTAGAGCCTTCTATCTTTGATAGGATAGGAACGAAACACACTTTTCATTTATGCTATCCTCTTCTCTCTCTCCTGTTCTCTTTTTTTTTTTTTTTTTTGCTTTTCCTTTTGTCTAATCCTTGGTAACCCCAAAAAGTCTGCTTACCAAATCACCTCATATACTACAAAATATAATTTTCTCCTCCTAATTTATTTGGTATGTCTAATGACTACAGCTCGACCCAACATCACTCATCACCTAACCCATCAGAATCAGAAAAGGAATTATATACAGTATTTATTTAGATTTTCTTACGAATATCTTGGTACGAAGATCCACCTTTAGTAATTTCTATGTGCCCTTAGGGTTTGTTGTAGCCTCATAATAAGCATGGACCTTAAAGGGTCAACCACATTATACAATCCCGAACTTTTGAGGGAGTTTTCCTCTACATATTTTTAGAGTTTTCAATACCTACTATCGACTTAATTGAGACATGTTTATTTACATAACCTGAGTTAATGGCCCAAAGTTGCTATGTCAACCAGAAATCCACGTCTGATATCCTACACCTCATCACTACCTACATTATTGTAAAACATCCTTTAAGATTCAATGACTTGTATATGCCTAGCATACGGTAGCCTTCATAAGTTTACATAATCTGGAAATCAATTAATGGCAACACTTCCTTTACGTGACAACCTTATCTTGCAGCATACAACCCATATAGTACCAAGAATTATGTCATAAGCTATAGGACCATCACATAATTCACCATAGTAAATTATTATTGCAAATCACCCGTGACAGTGTGATAGGCCCTTAGACATATACTCTATTCAATACAAAGATATTGCAACATAATGCATTTTCCCTATCTAGAAAGTTAGATGTGATTTGATACTACACAATTAGATACGAATCTATGATTGGCATCACCATACTTGAACATTAGTGTGTCTATGTAGCTTGATAAAACCTTTAAATTGAATCCATCCACACAAAACAAATAGCAAATCCCAAACTCCACAGAATTATCACTATAAGCTTAGTAAACTTCCCTCGGGGACGTACATTAACAAGAGGTCAACCGAATGCTCCTTGCCCAATTTTGTTAATGAAGGAGGCCCAAGATGTTATCTAATTATGTTGTTGGTCTTAACACAAAGGCCTAAGGGTCAAGCGTCCTTATTATGCACTCATACGTATGAAATCATAGGCAACATCTCATTTAACTAGCCCAATACAACTCATAAACACTCTATAGCTCATGGTGGCCAAACCAAGCTCTGATACCACACTATAATACCTCTAATCCCTTATTACTTGATTAGCTTAATCTGATTATTTAATCATGGTTGCAATAGAAGTCTCAACAACTGGAGGCATTATCACCGTCCTAAGTCAGACAAGGCTATATAATAACTATACGACCTTAACTGAAATACTTTCACATTTACAAGTCCCAATAAGCTGAAAGCATGCAAGACAACTTTGGACTACAATTTAACTTTAACATAACTATGGTATAACTATATTGAGTGTATTCTCCACATCAGGCATGCTTATTTAGAATATAACACAACATGACCCTTGAGCTTTGTCAAGTCTTCATGTTATGTGAAAATCCATTCTGAGCATCTAATGATGTCAAGTAGCAAAAGGCATGGAGCCTTACCTCCTTCTAGTTTGTTAGGGAGATGACTCTTCATTGATTCCTTACTTAAAATAGAAAAAACAAAAATATTTCAAGAAATGAGCCAAAGCCTAGTACGTTTATCCGTATACTGTAAAATAAATTTTTAGAATAATTTAGTTGGGTGCCCACATTTCAATTCATTTTAGTTAGACAACAAGAGAGGGAGAGTATGTGAGTAAACCTGCCTTACCAATTATTATCTGAAAGTGGAACCCCTCTTGATGTATGAGGCGACTATTGATATAGGTATGCACCTCCCAGATCGAACGGGAAGCCTGAGCTGAAGTAGCATAGGTGGACTAAATGGGCGTAAGACATGATGATTGATAATTTATGGGCCACTTAATTAGGTGACAAAACATTGTTTCAAACTGATTCATTGCATAAATATTGCGTACAATTTACATGTTATCATAAACATGTGAATTTTTGAAGAGTACAAGCAATAAACGTACTTAAAAATTTTAAACTCTCTCTCCTTTTATAAAATATTTGTCGTTCATGGCTTGACAACAATGAAAATAGTCTCGTTTCTGCTCCAAATATATATTTTTATGGTTAATAGAGCTTCAAATAATCTTTAATAATTGAAAGGTTAATGACTAAGTCACAGTCTTCCTCGTAACTTTTCTTAATTATCAATGCACTCATGTTATTTTCTTAAACACAATGTTATTTTCTTTAACACATACATTGATTTTTATCAATGCACTCATGTTATTTTCTTAAACACATACATTGATTTTATCTCCCCTTTTCTATATTATTCCCCTCCTTTTTAATGTTGTCGTTATTGGTATAATTAATGAAATTAGTGTTAGCATTGTTATTATAGATTTTAATATTGTTTTCTTTATTATTGCTATTGTCAATGTTATTATTATTTATGGTTATTGTCATTAGTTTTAGTGATTTGTCTATAAAGGGCTGAGGTTAGACAAGACCATTTGCAACTCTAAGTTATCTTCGATGCCAATTATATGTTTCCAAACCCCAATTGCCAAATTCTCACTCTCTTCGGCCTCAAGTAGGCTTTACTTCATATTTATTTGTTTTGATTACAAGGGAATGGGTAATTTATGACCCAAGTGAATATAATACAACCTTTAGTCATCTCCTTGTGCATCATAACACCTATATTCATCATTAACAATACCTAAAATTCATCATCATCTCTACTTTGATTAAAGTACATCATCAAGCATTCTTTTGTCTTTAGATTACTAAGTTCACTCAAATTTCACATAAAATCCCACAACCGCCACCCAATTACTTTTAAAGTCCTTATTAAGCAATTTATTCTAAAATTTTCCAAGATAGCTTTTCCCTCCTTTACTCAATCTTCAACTCATTAATCTTATTGCGTAAATCAACCTACAAGGTGATGAGTAATGACTTGCTCTGATACCAACTTGATGAGTAATGGAGTCCTCAAACTATTAAGATCATAGACGATAAGGAAATTAATCATTCCAAAAGCTGCTTATTTTGGATTCAATCTTAAACAATCAATAAGATTGTGAGTTTAGTTTTGACCTAAGGTAAGATACTAATGATAGATAATTACTTTCTGTCAAGTTCCTCTCTTAAAGGCTCATAGCCACCTAAGAAGAACTCTGAATGAAAGACTTAAAACTTTCAACCAAATTCCTCTCCTAAAGGATCTTAGCCACCAAAAGAGAATTCTAAAGGAAAGACTACTCACCACTCTTAGATAAAGAGATAAAGATATAGAGATTTTAGTGAGAGAAAATAGCTTTTTGCCTTTCAATTTAAAATTCAACTCAAGTTGAGTTTATATGGAGGTATTGGGGTCCATAAATACCCAATATTGGGGGGGGATTAGATGATACAATAGTGGGGCCCAATAGGTGTTTATAAATTATCTTAGGAAAATAAATCAAAATGTTAAAATAATTACAACCAAGGTGAGCTTTATTTTTCTAGGATTCTTCCCCCATCTTCTAGAAGGCTTCTAGATGGCTCTACAACACTAATGGGGTTTCTGCCACTTGCAAATTCTTCCATCATGTATGTAGAATCACCCCATGCTAAGTGGTCTCAAAGATAACAGCTATATCCTCCTCAATTAATGATAAATTCCACATTGCTCCAAAACTAAAATTGTGTGCTCACTTCACATATTTTGGCCATTTCTCCCAATATTGAAATCCAATGCCTAATTTAGCTTATAGGGCTAAAATAGAAATCTTAGAGAATTAGTAAACTTAGGCTTCCTTTTTTTTGGACTTCGTTAGGTAGGATATTAACTTAACCCAGATTCAGCAAGTTTTTCGATAAAGACCAGCACTGTATGAGTTGGGGTTTTGATCACTTTAGGGAGTCAAAATGCAACCTCACTTGGGATTTTATTGCATCACCCTAACGCTAGCTCCATAATCCCCAAAGAAGCATGGATCACCCTAATTGGACATTGATAAGGTGGTGAGAAGACAAGTTGAAACTAAGTGATATAATAGAATGGTGACCAACTTGACCAAGGAGGATTGGTTTGGACTTTGGAGTGGATGAGAGTGTAGCCAAGAGTTGAGTTGGGGCTTGGTATGCATAACTTTGGCCTCATAAACTTAGATGAAATAGAATAAATAATTTATGTCATCCTAAACTCATTTATTGCAAAGTTGCAAACCAAACCTATCCTTAATGCATTATGTATGAAACTCCCCTTCTTCAAAAGGATTTGCCCTCAATTCCTTGTGACAGAAACCTAAGGATACCAATATGGACAACTTGTTGCGCCCCTTGAGAAAAGTTATTGTGCTAAGAGTATCACCCTTCTTAAACACATAGGAGTTGTTGAAGCTTATAGGGGATACTCTAAGAGAATGAACAATTCTTCTAATATTTATGAGACTATTGAAAGTCTTAATATAATCATCACAACTTAATCTAAGAGAGATTTCCTTATTATTCACATGCTTGACTTGTGGAGACTCACTTTTAAGAGTAAAGGAGTTGAATGATCTTTGTGCCAACAAGGGTGAGAGTTCCACATTTGGCTTAGAAGTGCAAATGATTTCTTCACGAAGCTTCAATTTTTGTGGGGTTTGAGGTTGAGGGAAATTTAGGAGATTGAGAGTAAGAGTTTGGAATTGGATGTTGGGTCTCTCATGAAAGACAATTTTAGGATCAAATTTCAATGGTCTCCCCAAAAATAGATAGTAAGCATCCACGAGAAACATATCATAGATAACATCATTCCTTAACTTGCTCATTGAAAATGAAAGTAGAGCTTTCTTAGTGATATGCACCTCAATTCCCAAATTGGGATAATGGGGAGCATAAGAGTTGGTGTTAGAAGCAATAGGAAGCACAACCTCCAAGTTGAGCTTTGATTCAACTTTCTTTTCTTTAAGATCCAAAATAATCTCATTTTCTTCCTTAGCCCCTTCTTGAACCATGGTAGACTCTTCTTCTTCTTGAACCTTAATCTTCTCTTAAGTAACAAGGGGTTTCAAGGATTCCTCTTCAAAGAGTTGATCTAGGTTGAATCTCATATCCATGTGCGACTTGAGCTTACTCTAAATCTTGATTCTAGACCTGCCTTGAAGAGCTCTCTCCCTCCTAGGGCATTTAAACCAATAACGGGCATAACCTTGGAGTTTTTGAGTAGCTATCAAGAAACTATGTTCTTCAGAACATCCTTTAGCCTCAAAATAATCTTCAATGGTTTGAACCCATCTCAAATAGATGGTAGGATCTAAACTAATACCATCAAAGCAAGAGGCTCTTACATGACCTTTTTCATATGAGCTATTTGCGAACTAAGTTTCCTTACTTGAGCTTGAAGCTCAACAATGACCCTATTTATCTCATAGGCTTATTAAGCATATCCTTTATTGACCATGGTTGGTAGTAGTTTGTAAGGTGAAAAAAGAAAAAGGATGAAAACAGAGGAAGCACGGACGTGCTAGGGTGGCATGTGCAACAAACAATGCCCCCCCCCAAAAAAAAGAGTGGCATGGTTGTGCTTGGGCGTATGGGTTGGCCATGCTAAATCATTGGAATTTTTTTTTTTTGGGGGTGTGCAAAAGGGTGGTATGGTTGTGCCAATCAGCAGGGGTAACCCGTGCCAAATTTCTGTTTGGGTATTTCTTTTGACGAACTTTTTGGTGAAGCTTTTTTTTGGTGGAGTTCTAGGGATGTGTTTGGGTTAGGAATTGTGTTTGGGCTATAATTAGGGTTCTTCATGGACCCATGGGGGTTGATTAAGGCGGGTAAATGTAGAAAAAATTTGAAGAGCTAAAGTATGGATTTTTTGGGTGAAAATGAAAAGGTAGAGATGTCTCTGAATTAATGAAGATTTTAATTTAATAACCACCTAAAAAAAGCTCTAGCTCTGATACTAGCTTGATGAGTAATGACTTGCTCTAATACCAACTTGATGAATAATGGAAATCAAACTCCTAAAATAACAGACAACAAGGAAATTGATTACTCCAAAGGATACTTCTTTTAGATTTAATCTCAAAAAATTAATAAGATTGTGAGTTTTGACCCAAAGTAAGATCCTAATGATAGATAATTACTTTCCACCAATTTCCTCTCTTAAATGCTTATAGCCATCCAAGAAGAACTTTAAAGGAAAGACTCAAAACTTTCCACCAAATTTCTCTCCTAAATGCTTTTAGCCACCAAAGAAGAATTCTAAAGGAAAGACTCTACTAACCACTCTTAATTAAAGAGATAAAGATGTAGAGATTTTAGTGAGAGAAAATGGCCTTTTGCCTTTCAATTCATAATTCGACTCAAGCTAAGTTTACATGGAGGTATTGGGGTCTATGAATACTCAAAATGGGACCAGGGGGGATTAGCTGTTACAATAGTGTACCAAAAGGGGGGATTACAAATTATCTTAGGAAAATAAATTAAAATGCTAAGACAATTATCACCGAGGTGAGATGTATTTTTCTAGGATTCTTCCCCCATCTTCTAAAAGGCTTCTAGAAGGATGGACAACACTAATGGGGGTCCTAACATTTGGAAAATCTTCCTTGGTGTATGTAGAATCAACCATACTAAGTAATCTCAAAGATAACAACTGTATCCTTCTCAATTAAAGTCAAATTTTAGATTGCTCTAAAACTGAAATTTTGTGCAAACCCCATATATTTGAGCCATTTCTCCCAATATTAAAATCTAATACCTAATTTTAGCTTGTGATGCTAAAATAGACATCTTAAGGAATCACGAAAACTTAGGCTTGCTTTGTTTGGGCTTTGTTAGGTAAGATATTAATTTAACTCAAATTCAATAAGTTTTCTCATAAAAGGAAGCACTATATGAGTTGGGGTTCTTTATAACTTTAGGGAATCAAAATGCAACCTAACTCAGGAATTTATTGCATGATCCTAAAGATAACTACCTAAGCTTCCAAAGAAGGATAGATCGCCCCAATTGAACATCAATAGGGGTAAGAGGCCAATCGAAACCGAGTGATATGCTGGAATGGTGACCAACTTGACCAATGAGGTTTGGTTTGGACTTTGGTGTGGATGAAGGTGTAGCCAAGAGTTGGCTTGGGGCTCGGTATGTATCACTTAGGCCTCGTAGACTAGATGAAATCAAATAAATAATTTATTTTATCCTAAACTCATTTATTGCAAAGTTGCAACCCAAACCTGCCCTTGATGCTTTAAGCATCACAAGGTTCAACTTCCATAGTTACCTTAGCTTCATTACTATTACCACCAAAATGTACTTATTTAATCCTTCCAATTTCTCAAATTAATTTTAGGATTTATATTAATAAACTTATTTCAAAATCCTCCTAAATTACAGTTCCCTTCCACCTTCTCTTCTTCAACCTCAACTCTACCTCAACCCCTTCATGGCAAATATATTAGCAAACCTGCCAAAACCTCAAAATTTTCATTTAAACACATGCATAATCCCTTCAAATTCCACCAAGCCAACTTTATGTCACAACCTCACAAACTACACCTCAAACCCTAATTCCAACATGAACACCCATTTCAACTCTTCACTCCAAATCCTCAAAGTTATAGTAATAAACTATAATTTTACATAAATTATCACTTAACTAGAATTAAAAACATATTCATTCACTAAATTAAAGAATTGAGTGATGAAAGTTAATAAAAGTAAGTTTAGGGTTCACATTCGCAAACACCTAAGATAGCAAGCAAACGGAATGAGAGAAGGGGAGGTGGCATGCTAGCAGCGTAGATGGTAGTCGGTGAGAGTGGGGTGGCAACTCTGGCTGGCAGTGGGGAAGGGGTGTTCAGTGAAGGAAGAGTTGACTGGGGGGGTTGCGTAGAGAAATAGGGGGGTTAATATTTCCCCTATTATTTATTTTTTTTTTTAGTAAAATAAATTCCCTTTAAACTAAGATTAGTGTTCTCATGGTTTATTTAGAAGGAGAAATATAGATTTCACCCATATTAATTAGTACATTCTTTACAATGTTTTTATTTTGTTTATTAACATTATGGTTTCATTTGTATAATATAGGTACCATATTTTTTGTCTCTCTCTCTCTCTCTCCCTCTCTCTCTCTCTCTCTCTCTCTCTCTCTCTCTCTATATATATATATATATATATATAACATATATATATTATATATATATATATATATATATATATATATATATATATATATATGTCCATACATACATACATACATACATATTCCATGATTACCAAGTTTTATAAATGGAGTAATTTTTATTTATGTATTTATTTATAACTTCTGAATGCTTTAATTTGGAGTGTGACTAAATTTTATTTCGAGGTCATTTCATTGTCTCTACTTGTAGTTGCATAAATATATCGAATGTTGAATTGAAATGCGAAGCTGAACTTAATTAAGTTAAATAGAGATTAACTAGAGTAATTAGCATGATTTTGGTTCAGACTACTACAAAAGCATAATAGAATAGGGAAAAAAAAGTCTGAGAGCATTTTTACAGTGTTAAAAAATGAGATTCTGATGGAAATAAAGGGCAAGTTCATTCGATGAGCCTAGGCTAATGAAGCAAAAATCCAAGTATAAGAACAAAGATAAGTGTATGATTTTTACGAAGATCATGTGCACTATAAGGAAGATTGTTGGGACCTAGACAACATCCTCTAAAATTTGGCTAAGAAAGGATATGTGAATGCCTATCTAAGGCACATACCCTACAAGAAAAGAAAGGTCCTAGTGAGCAAAACACGAGAAGACATTGGCTGCATAGAGAAGGGACTCGAAGAAGGGTGAATGAAATCACACGCCACCAAAATGGTTGGGAGTGGCATGCCCAAATTATGAGGGGATCTCAAATAACCCAAAGAAGGGCAGGATTAGTCCTAGGACTTGGGGACTCACTTGGACGAATCAAATTTCTACTCGACCTTGAGGACTAGGAAAGGCCCGGAAATCCTGTGTAGACGCTTGAAAATGGCATCTCATTTTAATAAGCTCACTGATGAAATTAATATCCCAATTTAAATTCTCAAGGGCCCAGCAGCGAGATAGCCTAAGACAAATAAAAAAGAAATGAATGCAAATCAAGTCCACGAGATAAACTCGCCTAAGGGCCAGCCTCAGAGGGAACCCGGTTGGGGTTCCTCACAAAGAGATCCCACCAGGGTTCCTATTCTCTACTTTGCTGAGACCCATTCTTATTAGACTAGTTAGATAGACCCCATTAGGATTAGATCACCGCGTCTAATTAAATTAATTTCGGTTAATTAATTAGAGATCCTGTTTGTCATGTTGGTCTGTTTAGATTAAGCTTACCAGGAACAAGACTAGGTCTCCCTTTCCTAGGCTAATTCACGCAGCCTTCTCAATAGTTATTAAAAGGGAGCTGACCCCTTGGTTTGAGGGGATGAAAAAAATTCATTGGGCACATTGCCCTAAAACCATCAAGAGCTACAAAAAAGTGAGAGAAAAAGAAGAGAGATTTAGGATTCCTTTTCTAAAAGTGAGAATTAGTGGTTAGACAAGGAAATCTGACATCGATTCCATAAAGCGTCATTCTCCTGGGTTCCTTGAAGATTCAGGTAGGATTATCTTGAGTGCGCATTTCACAACTTCCTTCCTTTTCTCTATATTTCTTTTCCTATAATTTGATTAATTGTAGTTTGGCAAAGATGCAATCTTTAATTAGTTTCATCGCCGCCCACTGTAACAATTTGAATGGTTTTCCTTTTTTCTAACTCTTGGATGAACATTGTGTTTTGGTTTTATAAACGATTCTGATTTGTTGAATGAATGTATGTTGGTATAATTAAGTCCTAATTTCTGGTGTTGATTAGCAGAGGTTGTTAGTGATGATGGGCGGTGATGAGATGCATCCCATCGCATCACCGTACAATCGCCTCTAAATCTGGAAGCTCGGTTGAGGACCAAGGAGTAAGGATGGTCTGCAAACTAAGGATTGCCTGGGCCTTTATAAAACTTTTTGAAGCAATGCTAATTTGTCCCTTCGGTTGTCCTTTCGGGTGTGATTTGCTTCAAAGGGTAATGTAGTTTGTAAGTTTTTCTTAAAACTTATTAATGACTCCATTAGCAATATTTGATAGTTTTTCTTTGTTCCATCTTATACCTACTTCTGCATTGTAGAGTTTGGAAAGCAGGTTCATATCCTAGTAGCAAAATTAGCGTGGTCTAGAACTGGGTTCGAAATTGACCTAGGAATTTGCTAGGCTTCCTGGATTATACCTGCACCCAGATTCCGAGTCAGGCTGAGGTAGTTGATAAGATCCAAGCCAGGAAGCTGGACTTGGCCCTGCCAAGGGAACCTGGCTGAGTTTCTTGGTTAGGGCCAAGGCCTAGTTTCTCGAGAGTCTGTAGCCCAATTCTACCTACTGTTTTGCAAAACAGAAGTATAAAATGTGGAAATTAAATATGCTTCTAAAAAAAAGCACCTGGCAAACGAGCCCAACCATTCGTGGGGGATCGCACCCCTGAAGAGGTGGATCCTTACATCCTAGGACTGGTTGAAGGCTAGGAGGAAGAGCACTGGGGTAGTGAAAAACAAAGGGGCAACTTAGACCTTAAGCCTCTTAAGGTTTAAAGATTCTAGAAATTTATGTCGGGAAGGATGGGAGATGATGCCCTTAACAATTTTCCTTGTGAAAGGAGGAAAAATGGGTAGGAACCAGTTTCTCATGAGCATGGCAAACCAATTCTTAGAATAATGCCAATCACCACCCTGTAGTCTCTTCCTGAGTTAAGGTACTTGAAAGTAGAGTAAACAAAGCTAAGGAGTCTGACTTTTTCAAGGATTGACAACCAATAGCCCTCCAACAAGCGAGTCTTATGCTCTTCATTTAACCTCACTATGGCATCATCCTAAAGAGGATTTCTACCCAACCAGTCCCTTACGAGGCAAGTAGGGAACGGCAAAGCACTAGAAGGGGCCTACATAGATCTCCAATCCCAAAGCTTCAAAATTTATGAAACATAAATTCCCAAATAACCTTTGAAAACTTCTAAGAAAGTGAGTGGTAAAAAACTCATAAAAACTGAAATTCAAAAAAGGAATTAGGAATGTTTCAAAAATCTGATGCAAATTCTGATAGAGTTAATAGATATCTATATCCAAAATGAGAGTAAGAAAATCTCTCATTTTCGGAGGGAAAAAACCCTAAAAGATATTAGATGTCCAACCAAATAACTTCTCAAAATTAAGGGACTCGTTCTTAACTTCTTGGGGAAGCTGTGAAAAAGATGAGAAGCCAAGCCACAAACGAGCAAATTAATTGTTGACACGTAAAGGCAAAGATCTCTAGGGGACGAATTATTATTGTTGATAAGAAATCTCCCAAGATATTAAAGAATTCAATTAGAATAACTTTCATAAATTGAATCAGACAATCCATTGGGAAGTAGATTTGAAACTCTTTTTACGATGGAGCTCGAGTCCATAAGGGCAGTTAAACCAACCATGAGATGTCTAAGACCTGAGGAATTCTAGAACTGGACATACTCCTAAAGAGGTATGTAAGCAAAGCAAAAGTGCTAGGGTTGAGGACCACTAGAGTAATAAACCTGAACCTCAGGAGAAAAATGATGCTTGGGTAGAATCTAAAATATTGGTCCTTAATATTTATCCATGGCAAAGCCTAGTCAGAAAGCCTGAACTCATTCTAAGGCTCCGGTCTTTGGGCCCCAGAGTGCACTCTAACATAAGCCTGAGGGAAACTTGGCCCAAGTGCCTTCAGAACCTCATAAATTTGGCTTCCACTAGGGGAAATGTAAAAGAGATCATTTCTCAGCTAAATCTCCTACAAAGAGCAAACATCTAAGACACAAAGTATCTAGGAAAAAATTTAACATGCCTAAGGATGGATTCCTAATATGAATTCTCTAAAAGGGAAACTAGATTCACTCTAAACCCCTTTAGGCAACACTAGGCAAAATCTTTAGGGTCTGTTTGGATGAGAAGTAGGTGAGAGGAAGGGGGAGTAAGGGGGGGATAAGTACTCCTCTTTACCCTTGTTAGGGAGTAACAAGAGGAGAGTGAGGAGGGCATCAGTTAGCTGAGACAAATTTCACTATCTTATTACTAGTCTGAGGAACCCATTAAAGTATTGACTGGTGCATCAGTTAAGCAATGCCAATCCATGCTGGCCAGTACAGTACTAGATTAACTTAATTGCTATGGTATTAGATTTACAACAACGTTATCACGTAGGTAACTAGAGAGTAGAGACAATTAAACCACACTTTTGTTGACCAAATAGGAGATCAATTGGCAATCAGCCAAGCTCAATATGGTTTCAAAATAGCACCAGTGTACTCTTACTCTAGGTAGCTTTATACAGGTAGAGCAATGTATGGTGACAGGCACTTGTGTCAAAATATTCGATGAGCAATGCAGGGAGAATGACCTTTATTTTGAATACTCGACGCTACTTAATGCTGGAAAATGGTGTAGAAAGCTGCAGGGAGAATGATATTCATGTTGAATACTCGACACTACTTAATACTGAAAAATGGTGTAGAAAGCTGAGTCATTCAATTTTGCTAAAATCTTGCGGAATCAAATGTCCAATGAAGCTGCTGGTGCTCTGCAAAATGTAAATATATTTCCCTCTCCACAATGCTGAATATATCTTAATCATCTTACCAGCTATTATCATACAAGAATGCAAAGAACTGAAAGAATGGCTGAAGAATACAACACAGTGCTGAATGCCCACTCAACAGTCTTGAGTAGCAGAAAGTCACGTATAAATTCAGCAAAATCCCACTCAAAACTTCTCAGCAGCTACTGAGATCCCACCTTGATATGGCCAACATGGCAAGCATTCACTAAAGCCCTCCAAGGAGGCTTATGAAACAGTATTGGCGAGCTCTGCAAGTTCATCATATACTTCATGTTTTCAATCAAGGCCATTTCAAGAAAAATTCAATGCTAGATGAGCCAAGTGCGTGATCTTGGAATCCAATCGGGAAGCCTAAATTAGAGTAAATTAGTGTAACTGAGTAGCAAACCGTGTTATTGTATCATGATTGTCCAAGGGTTCCACACGGCAGTTCTGACTAGGATGAACATTCATGAGAACCCACATGATGCTAACAATAACTAACTGTTGACTCCTAGTTCAGGGCATGGAGGAGGATACACATTGCTTGTAGAACCCAAAACATGCTCACAATGCCATGTGGTTTTTGATGAGCTCAACCCAAGAATAGTAACATTCCTCAGGCATATTCCTTTATATGGCGATCCCTCAATGCCAAGTATCTCAGGAGCTTTCTGGGAGTTCTCACTTACCACATCACTTATGAATACCCTCCAAACTCTAGGAAAGGCTTTTGGGTCCCATCTATCATCTGGGTGATCATTTGCCCCCCTACTAAACTTAATGGGCACTTTCACTCACTCCAATCTCAGGTTACTTATGGAGATATTTGCTATGTATCCTCCTCTTCCAACATCTGTTTTAATCCGAACACCAGCCGTTGAATCCCAGACATGAATATTCTCAATGGTTATGGTGTATACTCCCTCAGACATCTCACTGCCTATTCCAACCCCAGAGCATGTAGGAGTTGTGCCCGAAATTCTTTGCACTATAATGTTTGAGCTGGGTTGAGCCACAGCAATACCATATTGATCCCACCTACTCTTCAGAGCAACTAAATCATCGCTGCTCTCAATGTAAAAATCTTCAACGCATACCTCTGAGCTTGAATCTACAAAATTTTGATTAATTATCTTAGTTAAAAACTAACACGGAAAGAAATAATTTTGCCATTTAGTATACAAAGCACTAATTTGTTTAAAAGGAAAAAAAGAACAAAAGAGTAGAACTATTGCTTTGCTACCTGGGTCCACACCATCTGTGTTTGGGGCATTGAGAGGGGCCAATATGACATGTTCTTGACCAAAACATTCCTGGAGCAACAAACAGAATATCCAATTAACAATGGTTCAAAATTACCATGTAATAGGTTCATTTGCATCCCATATAGCCGAAGTGAGGAGGATCATGTTCAGCATCTCCATGAGGTACTCACCATCCTGTCCAATGAGAAGCATTATGGAAACCTTGAGAAGTGTCATTTCTTCACTCCTCAAGTGGTCTTTTTGGGCTATGTTGTTTCTACCCAAGGGATTCATGTTGATAAAAGCAAAATAAAGGCCATCCAAGAGTGGCCAGTACCTACATCAATTCACCAAGTTCAGAGTTTTCATGGCTTGGCCTCATTCTATAGAAGATTTGTAAAAGATTTTAGCACCATTGTTGCCCCTATGACCGAGGTGCTAAAAGACAAAAGCTTTGAGTGGTCAGATCAAGCCCAATTTGCCTTTGAAGAGATCAAGAGGAGGCTTACAAGTGCACTCGTTTTGGCCTTGCTTGATTTTTCTAAAATTTTTGAAGTGAAATGTGATGCTTCGGGAGTTGGAATTGGGGCTGTCATGTCCCAAGAGAAGAGGCCTATAGCCTACTTTAGTGAAAAGCTAAACGAGGCTAAAAGGAAGTACTCTACCTACGACAAGGAGTTCTATGCAATAGTCCAAGCATTGGAGGATTGGCGGCACTACCTAGTTGGAAGAGAATTCATTTAATATTCCGATCATGAGGCCTTGAAATATATTCAAGGGCAGCATAAACTCAATCCAAGGCATGCTAAATGGGTTGTGTATCTCCAATCCTTTCACTTCATAATCCATCACGAAGCTGGCAAATTGAACAAAGGAGCGGATGCACTTTCAAGGAGGTATCTCTTACTCTCTGTTTTAAGTACTAAAGTTCTTGGCTTTGAGATTGTGAAGGACATGTATCCTACTGATGAAGACTTCAAAGAAATACATAAGAAGTGTTCCAAGCATGCTCAAGGACTGTTTTATTTGGAAGAAGGTTTCTTGTTCAAAGGATCCCGACTTTGCATCTCTAAGTGTGGCTTTAGGGAACTTCTTATTCAAGAACTTCATGGAGGGGCTCTAGCTGGACATTTTAAGGTAGAGAAGACTTGTGCCATGCTCAAAGAACACTACTATTGACCACACATGCCATACCACCAATGATGCTTCCCACATTGCAAATCTCTACTTTAAAGAGATTATAAGACTCCATGGTATTCCCAAAAGCATGGTGTCGAATAGGGACAGCAAGTTCCTTAGCCATTTTTGGATCACTTTATAGAGGAAGATGGGTACTCAACTCAAATTTAGCACCACTTGCCACCCCCAAACCAACGGACAAACGGAAGTGACTAATAGGACTTTGGGCACCTTGCTTAGCGTCCTTGTCAAGAAGAGTATAAAAGGGTGGGATGAGTTGCTACCCCATGTAGAATTTGCCTTCAATCGAGCACCTAGCAAGGCCACTCGCCTCTCTCCTTTTCAAGTAGTGTATGGACAGAATCCAAGGAGTCCATTGGATCTCACTCCCATTCCAAATTCCCACCAAATTTAGTTGGGAGGCCAAGAAGAGAGCAAAGAAGATTCACAACTTGCATATTCAAGTGCGAGATAGGATTGCTAAGTCCAATGAACAAGCCATGAAGCAAACAAACAAGCACAAAAGAGAAGCCCATTTCCAGTCAGGAGACTTGGTATGGATCCATTTGAGGAAGGAAAGGTTTCCTCACAAGCGCAAATCCGAGCTAATGCCGAGATCAGATGGTCCTTTTAAGGTCCTTGAGAAAATTGGCCCCAATGCCTACAAAATTGACCTTCCTGGTGACTATAGAGTATCCGCCACCTTCAATGTCGATGACCTCTGTCCATATTATGATGAGCATGAGGAACTTCCGAGTTTAAGGTCAAACTCCAATCTAGCCGAGGAGAATGATAGACACCATCAAGCTAAGGTGTCCAATGCCACTGAGGAAGACAAGGAGGGTCAGAGGAGTGTCAAGGAGGTCAAGGAAATCCATGCCATGGTCAGAAATGCCTTAATTCATAACCATATCCTGTCCAGTTTGACCAGAAACAGGTCCGGCTTTGTGCACCTTTGCAGCAAGAAGACCTTGGGAATTCCAATGGGACCCTTCTCCCTTGTCAAGCCTAAGAAGTCAGCTTTCAAATAAAAACGTTTCAAGTTATTTGGAGTTCATTTGGTTGATCAAATAAAGCCCACAAGTTCCAGTCTAGTTTGGACCATCTGGCTTCTAGGGCCCATTTCTCCCAAACAGCTAATTCAAATCCAGTGAAACTTTTTCCATTGGAAAGTAGACTATTCAAGCTTTCATTTGACTCCTGAATCATCAAATTTGGATCACAAACAAGAGAGTTATGACACATTGAATCTGGCCCTGCTGCTGTGGGAACACGCTGACAACTAGGAGCAATTAATGCATGAAGAAACTTCTATTCAAGGGACTCAACCCACGTCCCTCTTACTCTCAAGGCTGATACATCATGTGCTAGTTGGGAAAATGAGTTTAATCTAGTCTCCAAGCTGATGATTCATGGTTCAAGACATAATTATCCATGATACTTTATTTTTCTTAGTTTCCTTGTACTTTGTTTCTTGCATTTCCTATGTTAGCCTAGTAATTTGTGTTTGTGTCTTTTCATATGTAAGGCCAGCCATACAAAAGGGCCATAGCTAAGTTTGTTTTGGAAGCAATCATCAAGTATCAGGTAAAATTCTAGATTGAGTCTAAACACTCTTTCTCTCATAAAACCCTAGTTCTGTATCTTGAGGTTGGTCCCTCAAGTGGTTCAATTAGGTAGTGATTCAATTTTGTATCCTAAATGGTCTAAGGAGATTGCCCAAGTTCTTAGCAAGAGTGGCTCCTTTTGAATTATCCCTTGTCTTAAGATCTTGCCTATCTATCCCTTGCTTGCATTCACTATCTTTCCAAGTTACAAATTTGTTGCTAGCATACATGAGCCTTGTGTGTTTGGAGTGATTGGTGAGGCTACATATATCACTATTACTCATTTTCCTTAAGAATTTTGGGATGATGCCTAACTTACTTCTCTGTTGGTTGGGGAGGGAATGTTCCTTAAAGCTGATGAGTACACTCTTAATCGAGGTAAAGGAAAATTTACTCGAGTATGTCTAAATATGGATGTTACTAAACCACTTAGGGGAACTTTGACTATACCTACTTCAGAAGCCATCCTTTCTCTACCAATCTCTTATGAAGGCCTTCATGAAGTTTGTGCTATTTGTGGAAGTACAGCTTATGCTCTCAACACTTGTCCTGACACTCTTAAAAATGTTTTTGAAGTCATTGTTGAAAAATTTGGGGCAACATCACTGCAACCGGGGACTGGGATTAATCCTCCTTCTATTGGGGCACCTAGTCAGCTTCCTCCTGAAACTTGGGTCACTATTTCGCCTAAAAAACGATGCAGACTCCCTAACTCTCACCACAAATGTGGTATCTTTTCGACCCCCTATCGTTTTAATGCTCCTAAGGTCAATACTGTTTCCCCCTCCCATTATTACCACAACTATACCTTTTTCTGCTAAAGTCAATGTGGCAGGAGAAATGGTTGTGCCTTAAGAGCCTTCTTTTGATCCTAAGGTAATTAATTACAATGATTACTACGCTAAGCTCAGTCCATCTCCACCTGTTACCTCTCAGCCAGGGGTTGATATTCCAATAGATGATGAGGATGACATGGATATGTTTCTTAATCTTGAAGGAGATGAGGATCCTCTTTCTTCTGATTCCTCAAAAAAGTAATGGTTTGAAGATGGGGAAGAGCTCTCTTCCTCCTTCACATATCTGTGACTATGTTCTGGGATATTTTTTGGGTCTCAATGATAGGGGTGCTGGGGTATTTTGGTCAATTTAGACAGTATGTAATTCTGGTTCTTTTTACTTAAGCACTGTCTGTATGGTTTTTTTGTGGTTCTAGGTGGGAAGATGAGAGTCATGTGTCATAGGCTATCCTGGAAAGGTATTCTTTTGGTTATGTAGTCTCTTATACCGATTGTATATTCAACCTGAAATGGGTTGGGAATAGAGGCTGTTTGGGAATGTCCAAGCACCACTATGTCATTAATGAATTTTGGTGGCCTTCTACAATGTTCAATTTGTTAGCATCATACAAATTATGGGTTCTAATCATGTTTGAACTTTACTTTGAGATTCTTGTTTTTTTTGATTTGTTGTTGCGTCCATCATTGGGCCTGTGTATATGTGTGCGTGCTTACTTTCAAGTGTGTATGCAACTGGCTGATATGCTTTTGATGATAATTAACAGGGAGCACTGTCCCAATGAATTGCTACTCTCTTCTTTGTCTAATTTATGTGAGTCCCTTGGTATGTATCCTCTTTGGGTTTACCCAACCATGCTTCTATTTATAACATTCAAAATCTGGTGGAATTACCTATTTTTTCAGCCCACTCAAGAGATAACTGTTGTATATGTTTATGAAATTTGGTATAATTGTCTGGAAACAAGTGTCCTTTTTAAGACACTTTTGGCCTCTATTTGGATTCACTTTCGATCAAGAAAGTTTGTTACTACCCAGCGTTTCTAGGGTGGACAAAAATCGGGTACGAATGTCAAGGAAAGACTCACTTGCATGAGTCATATGCTCTGGGTCAAGCTATATGGCTCTCTCCGGTTTCAGCATGGTTATCGCTGGCTAGTTTCCTTTTACATTTACTATAATAAGAGGTAGCAGACTCAACCACAAAATAATGTTGGACTGCTTCCAGAGTTGCACTCTTGCTCCTTTTACAGCTCGTATAGGTCTATGATGAACCATTTAGGTTTGCGACCTGCTTCGCCTTATGCATTGTTTGTTCTTGAGTATAATGGGAGGGTGGATGGAAATGTCAACTGGTTACACTCTCAGGTTGTTTGTGAGGCACATGTATGGCTGTCAATGAAGATATGTGATGATCTGAGGCGGGGACTGATTATATTTTCACTTGTGTTGTGTGATTGTCTCATTGAACTGATGTGTGACGGAGCTAGGATTCTACTCCCTTGTTGCTATGCCCATTGGAAGGAACTTAATTCTTGAACTAATGCTGGTGCGCTATAGGGAGGGAGATCATGCTCAAGTTGCCATCCCAACAGGTCCATGATGACTTAGCTATGTCTGAGACCTCTGTATTTTTATATGTATTTTTATTTGCACTTCTCTATGATTGGGTATATTTGGCTTGAATGTCTCTCCTTTTTTATGGGCAATATAAAGTGTACTTTAGATCTGATAGTGACCAAAGATTGGCCATTAGAATTATACGTGTATGATACAAAGGAACTTGTATGTATTGCAAAGTCAGGACTACTGTTCTATTTACAGGAGACATTGGATCAATGCTGTAAATGGTTGATCATACACCGGGTGGGGTTTTCATCTTAGATTATGGTGCGGGATGCTATGTTGTTCATGATACTGCCCTTGTATTGGATCTCGATACTTTTCATAAATTTCATAATATGAAAGTACTTGCATGGAATGTTCAGGGTATTAAAAAATGGCAAATTAAAGAGGAAGTACGTTGTCTTATACGTTCACATAAACTTGATATGATCTTTCTTACGGAGACCATGGTGGCAGAAGCTACGACACAAAGACTTATATGGATTCGATGATTATGATTATGTCAACCCTGTAAATCATTCGGGGGGTATGTGGGTTATATGGAATAATAACAATATCATGGCTAATGTTATGATTAAACAACATCGGTTTATTCATATGCTCATTCTAGGCACCAAACTTCAAAAGCTCGTTACTAATTCCAGCATCTATGCCCCGGCAAAAAATGTTGACAAACCGGCTTTTTGGAATCATCTTGCTCAGCTTAATTCCATAATTGACACGCCATGGTGCACAATAGGTGACTTTAATGAATTAGAAAACAATACAGAAAAAGGCGGGGGGAGCTCCAATCTCCTCCTCACAATGCCAACAACTCCCTACTTTCTTACAGACAATAGACGCATCTAGTCTTCCTGTTTTAGGCCGACCGTTCAACTAGAAATCCAGAGTTCGGGGCCAGCTCATATATGAAAGATTAGATCGAGCAATTGGGAGATAAGACTGGTACAATCTGTACCCCACTGTCTCGCTCATTCATGGCTCATTTACATGTTCTGACCACTGCTTCATTCTCCTTGATATGCAAGGTTTGGCACCCAGACAAACGCAAACTTCCTTCCGGTTTCAACCAAATTGGATCCAACATAAACAAGTAAATGGTATTATTAACCAGCAGTGGCATTGTCCTGTGCGTGGTTCGCCTATGTTCCGTATTGCTTATCAACTCAAATGTATCAAAACTAAGATCAAATACTGGAAGTCAACTTCTAGAACCAATTATAAAAGCAAGATTGAGAAGAATACGGAAAAACTGCAGTATGTGGAAAACCGCCTTATCGATAATGCAGATAGTCCACGCTTTAATCATTGGCATCAAAGGCTAATCAAACAATGAGAAAAATTAATGCTTTTCAATCAACGATTCCGGGGTCGTGTAGCTAGGAAGCACTGGCTAACTGATGGTGATCGGAACCCCCGATTCTTCCATCAGACGGATACAGCACGAAAAAAACGAACTTTCATCTCTCGAATTAGAAATGACATTGGAGGATGGATTGAGGAAATTAATTTGATTCAAGATAAATTTTGTCATGACTTTCAATAACGATTTACATCCAGTCACAATCAAGGTACTAATATTCCGACTACTACTGGCTTACGTAAAGTGATAAATGAAGAAAATCTGGGTCTAATTCAACCAGTTATTGAAGAAGAAATTCACCATGCTCTATTCCAAATGAATCCGTATAAAGCCCCCGGGTCAGATGGGTTCGGTGCGGTTTTTTCCCAGAAATATTGGGTTCTCCTTAAGGAGCATCTTTGCTTGGCTATTCAAGACTTTTTTTGTACAGGAAAACTTCTCAAGCAATTTAATCATACCCTGATTGCCCTTATACCTAAAGTAAACAATCCTGAGAAAATAGGACATTTTCGACCTATCAGCCTCTACAATACATTCTATAAAATTATTGCTAAAATACTGGTCAATAAAATGCATCCTATCGTAGAACGCATTGTCCAGGCTACACAGAGTGCTTTTGTTCCACATCAAGCTATTCATGACAATATTTTGTTAGCACATGAAGTCATTAACGAATTTCATCATGCCAAAGGAAAAAAGGCTATGTCGCGATTAAGGTAGATATGAAAAAAGCATATGATCATATTGAATGGGATTTCTTGCAACATAGCCTTAGGAGTATGGGATTTCATCCGCGATGGATAACCTAGATTCTGGAATATGTCACCACAGTGACTTCTTTCCTTGTTATTAATAATGAAACATGTGGGTTCTTTAAACCCACCAGAGGGCTACGCCAAGGTGATCCCCTCTCACATACTTATTTATTCTTTACATGGATATTTTGGCTCAAAAGCTCCACTAGGAGACGGAACAACCCAAATCAGATATTGGAATTAAAATTGCACCCCAGGTGGAAAGGCTTCCATGTCTATTCTTTGCAGATGATAGTCTACTTTTTTGTAAAGCTTTATCTCGAGCAGCCTTTAAACTTAAAAGAATCTTAGATGAATTTTATCAACATTCCTGCCAATTGGTTAATCTCCATAAATCCAATATGGTCTTTTCAAAGAATACGCTGAACCTAGACTCATATAGCTGGTATTTTTAATATCCCTCATAGCTCTTCTATTGGAAGGTTCCTTGGTTGTACTGTATTTCAAGGCCGACCTCGCTTTTATAACTTCCATGAACTGCTAAGTAAATCTGAACCCAAGTTGCCCAAGTGGCCAACTGCAACTCTTTCAAAAGCTGGATGAAAAGTGCACATACAGTTGAATCTTGAAGCGTTATCGGCACATACTATGTAATGTTTTCAACTTCCTACTACTGTTACGTAAATATTAGACCAAATCAGTTGGGATTTTTTTGGAAAAAATATGCTACTGAGAAGGGCCTTGCAATGGTTGCTTGGGACACAATTTGTAAACCAAAAACATTCGAAGGTCTGGGCCTAAGAAAATCTGGTGCTGTTAATACTGCCTTTTTGGCTAAACTAGGATGGAAGTATCTTACACAACCAGAGAATTTTTGGATTAGACAGATGAGAGCAAAATATGGTCCGCTGGAATAATTTTTTTCTGCATCCTCAAAGTCATTTCACTCGTGGGTTTGGAAGTGTTTGCTTCGCTAGCGAAGCTTTCTTGCAGAAGGAATGCGCTGACAATTAGGTAATAGACAAACCATAAACTTTTGGTTGGATGCATGGTGCCACACTAAGCCGTTGGCAGAACTAATTGTTGAGGGTGACTCTGGATTTGACAGCAAAAGTTAATGAATTTATTCTGCCGGACAAAAGATGGAACATCCCAAAATTGTCGTAACATGGTTTTCCTCTAATACTTCCGATTGTTTTAGCAGTACCTATCCCCTCTACTGATATCTCGGACAAGTACTGCTGGGGGCTGACTGGAAGTAGAGATTTCTCTATTAAATCTGCCACATGGAAGGCACATGAAACACTCAGACCTGATCCGGCTCCATGGAAGTTTCAGTGGATCTGGAAAGTGGATGTGCTACCGAAAATTCAAATATTTCTTTGGCAATTATGTCATAATGCATTACCGTCTAGAGGTAATCTTCTACGACAAGGGGTTGTATTTGATCCCATTTGTCTGTCCTGTCTTGCAAATATCAAGGATAATGAACGTCTCTTTGGACTTTGCCCGTTTGCTGATCGAGTATGGGAGTTGGCCTTAAAGCATGGCTAGATTTATCAAGCTCTCTATACGACACTACAACGCACTATCAGGGATGTGTTGCATGAATGGTCCAAGAACAGTTGGTCTTCCATGTCTAGAATTGTTGTGCTCTTGCGGAGTATCTGGAAACATCGCAATTCGCTTATTTTTCAAAATGCAGTGCCTAATCCTACATATACACTTATGCGCGCCAAACGTGCTTAGGCAGAATGGAAATAGCGATGTTGTTCCCCATTTCTTCCTCCTTCATTTCCTAAACCATGACTACCTTATTCACCGACGTCCACCCGAATCATTAGGTGGATCCCCCCTCTTGACGGTGTTCTCAAACTCAACTTCGATGGAAGCTTGTCACCGGCTGGTGCTGCAGCAAGATATATTTTGCGAGACGCTAGCGGTCGACTCATCATTGCAGGAATGCAATTTTTACACGATGTACCAATTCTGGTTGCAGAAGCTCTAGCCTTATGGGATGGATTACAGGCTGCCATTGATACAAGATTACCACACTTACAAATTGAAGAAGACAACTGCATTGTCATTCAAGCAGTTAAGGGTCAAATTCGAACACCTTGGAGAACGCACATACTGGTCCAAGATATTCATAATCTATTATCATGGTTTATGTCACCATCCATTCTACATGTTTTCCGTGAAGGCAATATGGCTGCGGACTGGATAGCTAAACTGGGAGTGTTGCTCAAGACAGACACAACATTTACACATTCTCTATCTCCTGAGCTAGCCTGTATTATTCGTGATGATTACCTAGGTAGATCCCTTAAGAGAAGGACTATTTAAGGTTTACCTATACTTATCCATTTCCCAAAAAAAATAAACATATAAATATGTACTATAATTTTATAAATTTGGGGAGATGACCACATTACAAATACATGTTTCAAGCTATTACAAGAAAATCAGACACAAAAACGGTCACAAATTATTTTTTCTCCTACCAAATTCATCATATACGTGGTCAAAAAACATAAACTTTTCAACAAAATTAGCCCCAAAGGCTATCACAAAAAGCTGTGGTCACAATCTTGGCCGCAAATTAACTGATTCAAATTAGTTACAAAATCGATGACAAACCCAGTCGCAATTTGGTCTCAAGTTCCCATCGTAAAAATCATTTGAAAATCAATATCAAAAATAAAGTGGTCACAAATTCAGTCACAAATAGTGACTACAAAGTCAGTAACAAATTTCGTCAGAATTTATGATCGAGTCGACGTAAATCCAATTGCCAACCAAGGGTTTTATGGTCACCAGTTTAGTCACAAGCTAGATTACAAACAAATGGTTTTCTAGTAGTGATAGTGGTTGTACATATGGTCTTAGTAAGGGGACAAAACAGAAACATATTCCTATCTATTTTGTCATCCATGTCCCTACAAGTTCATGACTCAATTATCTAACTATAGAGAAAATAGTTCTGGCCCTGATCACAACAATAAGAAATTTTGAAGCTGATCTAGTTAAGATCTTGATAGAGAAACCACTAAAGAAGATAATACAGAAGCATGATTATTCAGGGAGGATGTTACTCTAGGTAGTGGAACTGTCAAGGTCTAACATAGAGTATAGGGGCTGGATTAACCATAATCTCCCCAAAAGAAGAAAAGTATGAATATGCCACCAACAATAAGGTAGGGTATAAAGCAATCATAGCATGCCTGGATATATGCAGGATTCTGGAGGTAAAGAATGTCAAGATCTTTAGTGACTCACAATTGGCAGTTAGTTAGATCAAGGAAAAGTTTGAGCCAAAAGAAAACCAGATAGTTAAATACCTAGCTGAGGTTCAAAAATCCATTAAAGACTTCCTTTATTTTGAGATACCCTACATAGAATGATTGGACAACCACCTTACATATGCATTAAGTAACCTGGCAAGCCCAGTTGTTTCGGTAAGATTAGACTACTGGGTAGTAATGACATACAGAATCATAGACCCTGAAAAGGTCTATGCCATAAATGTGGATAACTTCTAGATGAAACTACTTATAGATTATCTGGAAAGTGGAATACTCCTAAGTGATCCAAAAGAAGCTGGAAAGCTAAAAAGAAAGCTAAGATAATGATGCCTCTTTTAAGGAGAACTATATAAAAGAGGGTGTGCAAGACCCTATCAAAATGTGTGACCAAGAAAATAATGGAGTACATCTTTGAAGAAATCTATGAACAAAGCTATGGATCACATATACGGGGTAAAGCATTAGCAAGAATAGTGCTGAGAGTAGGATTCTATCAGTCTACTTTGATTTAAGATGCACTCGACTATGTTAGAAAGTATGACAAATGCTAGTTTCACTATTTAAAAATACATGCACCAACCACTATTGTCTCTGCAATTGCAGCAATTGAAGAATCTATTTTATCACGCAGGGACTATACATCCTAGTTCATTTTCCATAAGGGACAGGACAAAGGAAGTTTCTATTGGTAGCAATGGACTACTTTATAAAGTGGGTAGAAGCTGATCTAGTGAGAACTATCACAAAATGGAAAGCCATAGACTTTATAAATAAAGATGTGATCACAAGGTATGAACTTCCTAGATCTATCATTGTGGACAATAGAAGAAAATCCATTGGCAAAAGGATAAAGAACTACTATAGAGACTAAGGAATTTCTGCCCATAGTACTTCAATTGCAAGGCCTCAGGCTAACGGACAAGAAGAAACCACCAAAAACACACAATTTAGGCCTTGAGGAAGAAATTGAAGATGTCATCGAAAATTGGGCAGTTGAGCTACAAGGGATTCTATTGTCTCTAAGGACAACTGTCGAGACTTACAATGGTCACACGCCCTTCATCCTTACATATGGTGTGGATGCCCTAACACTGTAGAAGTTAGAGAAACAATATGAGGGTACAGGGGGTATGAGCCAACATAAAATAAAAGGACATAGATAGAAGCTCTAAATTTACTATTAGAAATAAGGGGAAAGGGTGTAATTATAGCAAAACTATATAAAGCTAGAATCACAAAGATTTATAATAGATAGTAAACGATCAACCTCTGAGGCCTGGAGACCTAATCCATAGAAGCATATAAGCAATTGGAAAACACCCAGGGAACTTAGGGCCAAATTTGGAAGGACTGCAAAGCAGTATTTCCAGATACCTACAAACTTCTGACTCTGGGGGGCAAAGAGGTTCCAAACGCTTGGCATGTGTATAATTTGTGGGACTATTATGCATAGATTTCCATTACAAAATGTTTTTACATGTAAGCACTAGCTAGGTTCCATAACTAGGTTGATAATTTTGCATCTCCTTGGGATTAACACTGTAAATTACAACATAATTAATAAAGTAGCATTCACATTCCCTTATGGTTTAACTTTGTATTGTGAATCATTTACTGCAACTGTGAATAATGTGATTGGGGTGGAAAAATTAAAAAATTCCTACTACTTGTCACTAGATTCAATTAAGGTTGAACTAAGACTTATGAACTAAATTCCTAAGATCAGGTCAAGAAATTCAATCGTGGAATTGATAACAAAAATTCCATAGAGATGGATCAAAACTTGGGAGGAATCAAAATTCTTGCTGAGGAAGACATACAAAACCTAAATTCACATAACTTTACTAGATGAATAAAATTGTAATACAGACTTCTGATATAGAAATTACAAGGCAAGTCAATTAGTCCTTCTTCTTTTAGGATAAACAAGATAAGATGGTTTAAAGCTCAAGAGCCTACCTAAATGAAAAGCTCCTTTTAAGAGAGTAAGAGAAATCGAAAAGGCAAACTCTAATGGTAAACTCAAACAAGCTTCATGACCCTAACCAATTTCTTTCATGGTTTAAAGAAATAAAGTCAAGCGGGAATCAAATGTAAAAGTCTAAATTGAGCAAAAGAAAACTAAATACGAACATTGAATGTGAAATTTTCTCTAGAAATTCATACAAAATTCCCACATATTAAGATTCATCATTCATTAAAAGGGATAGAAGCACCAAGTATCCAAAATCAGAAAGAGAACATACAGCAGGCTTACAAAAGCCATTTTTGTGAAAATGAATAAGAGGGAGAATCCCTAGAAATTTTATGTAGAATTATCAGGTGCATTGGTTTTTGAATTGCAACCTTACATCAGTTGTTTATATAGGAAAACCCTACGAAGTTGTTGTTGTAACTTGAAATTGAGGAAAAAAGGAAAAAAAGCCAGATCTAATATAATAAATGATCAGCATAGGACACACACATTGGAGCAAAGATAAAGAAGGATTCTTCGTTAATTGGTTATGATCCATTGCACTTACATAAATTACGAAGATCTATATTACACATAAAGCAAAAAGTGAAGTACATAAGGTTGAGAAGAAGAAAAAAGAAGAGAAAAAATGAAGAAGATCAAGACCTTTAGCAGTCAATGTCCCTCTGGTATTTAAATTCTTTCAAGGCCCTCGAAAGACTTCACCCAATAAGGTATGCCTATGCTAGGAGTGACACTACACGAAGGAAGATCTCCTTAGTTTGGCACCTATTTTGATCAAAGAAGTTGCCATTGTCTTTCTCCCTCTACTTGTTCCTTCTAGAGTCAGACTGAGTTTTTTTCCCACCATTCTCCTCTTTCTTCTTCTCTTCTCCTCCTCTCCTCTATCTCCAACTAGAGCCCCTTGATTCTCTCTTCAGCCTCTTTCAAATCCTCTAACATGTAGCAGATAACTCCATTGGGATGGAGAAGGATGAGGTGGAGTTGGAAAAGGAGTGAACGCCTCCATCTAGCATAGAGCCAAGAGACAGGCTCATGTTAGCTTTCTTTACTAGTAGGAGTCTAGGGGGTTTCCTCTCCAAATGGCTGATGAAGATAAAAACTTCTATTTACCACCACTCTAGGGTAGCACTCTCTAGCGGGAACCACAAAGGTTCTTACCTCATTTTGAGCGACAATGACTCTCAGATAGATAGATTTATAGGGAGAAGCATGAGCAAATGAATAAGGACAAGGAAAGAAGAGGGGTATCTAGGAGGAGGGGTGGAGCATCGACCAAACGCCCAAAGATCCTGAGGTGCCTATGTAAAATCCCCTTATTTAGTCATACTTAATCATTTTTGACCTTGCTTTAGTCTTACATTTCAAAAATATTTATCAAAACAGTGAGCTGAAAAATCAAGACACCACAAAGGAAATGCTCAAATTGAGCACTTTAAGTAATTACATTTCTTTTACGAAGCAAATTAATTGCAAGTAGTTATGTAAAGATATACATTAGTATACAAGCATGCATATGCACCCAAATGATGCCAAAAAACTAACACAATTGATTTACTTTTCTTAAAAAATAAGAGAGCAATTATATATTAAAAAACCCACCAGCAACTTATGGCCAAATGTGTGGTTAAAAGCTTGACCATAAGGCTATTTGGATTTAAGACAAGATCAAATTTAATTTGATTTGACAAAAACGAATGAAAAAGCCATGGGTCAAATTCCAACTTGCTATAAATGACTCTGAAATAATTTAAGAACGAAGCCTTTTGTTGGGTTGGGGGGGGGGGGGGGGGGAACAAGCTGGCAAAACCCAAAAACCCTTACTCACACATATTCCTCCTCTCCTTTTCCTTCTTCTACTACTGCTGGTTGTTGCCTGGAATGCCCCAGCCATTAGCCACCATCGTCGACGGTCATGCCTCACGCCCCAACGCCATCGCACGACACCCTTTGCAGCCACTGACCCCTTTTTTCCCTTGTCGCCCGCTCTATTTTGCTTGGACATGGTTGCTACCTCCGCAACCATTTGACGCCAGCCACTGCTCCTCTAGTTGCCGTTGGTTGTCCTTCAACATCCGTTGCCCCCATCGCCCTCAGCACTCTCCAATTCCACCCACTTCACACCTAACTCCGCCAAAGGTAACCTCAAAAATTCCTCTTAAAGTGGATTTAGATTTTATGGCTTTATGTTTCAAGTGACTAAATTGAAATAGTGAATTTGAACTAATTGGGTTGCAATGCGTTGAAGGCAAGTGTGATGTTGATAAGAATTAGAAAGGGATTCAAGATTCAAGCAAGATATTAGCTTAAATGTAAAGATGAGTTTGAATACTTGTGCGTCGGTTATGTGTAATGGAGTTTAAGAAATTGTTGGACTAAATTATCTATAATTGAGTTATGTAATTATTGGTTTGAATTATGTTATGATTGAGTTATGTAATTATTGGTTTGAGTTGTGTTATGATTGGGTTATGTAATTGCTGGGTTGTATTGGTTTATAATTGAGTTATGTAATCGATGGGTGAATTATGCAAAGCAAATGGTGTTATTGATGATGTATTATAGTGGGAAATTGGAATGAGAAAGTGGTCACTGTATGAGATGGGGTCGTAAATGCAAATGAGTGTTGCTCTTCGATTATATTCTAACTGAAATATGATGCTTATTGGCTTGAATTTTCCTAAGAAGATAAGCTACTTAATATAATTGCGATCGAAGAGAGAATGAGTGAGCATTTAGGTGATTAGGAGCCTCGGCCACCTAACTTCACCCATTTGAACCCAGATGACGATTCATTTTAAAGGAAATGAAGGTGGAATATTATGGTCTTGTTGGCTTAAAGATGACCTTAATTAAGCATAAGTTAGTATATACGTGCATGAAATACTTACAAAGCTAGGATAAGTTCTCCTAAGGGCAGTAAAGTGAACTAACCGAAAGTAGGGTTCAATCTTCAATAGTGTCAAAAGGCTAACTTTGAGCGCTCTGTGTGAAATGGGATAAAAGAACAACTGGGTGGATGGTCAAACCCATCGAGGAAACTAAGTATAGTCAAGTTGATTTTTACAAAAGTGAATTTCGAAAGTAAAGGAGTTTGGTTGAAGATTAATAACGTAAATTAGAATTACTTAATAGTAGGAGCTACAAAGATGCCTAAGAGTTTCAAACTTTGAGTCTATATATGAGAATCTTAACGAATCGCCAAATTAAGGTACCCAACTAGTGATGAGCCATTGAACTAAGAGGAAGTGAGTAAAAGTTGATAATGCAAATAAGGAAGCAAGTGAGTTATGGAGAGGAAAGAAACAACATATCCACAGCTGGGAGTAAATTAGAACTTAAATTATGTTTACTTTGAATGGACACCTAACTTTCTACATCCAAGTCAATCTCAAATAAAAGAATTTATAAAGCTAAGACATAGAAGCTCCCTAAAATATATAAAAGTACGACTGATAGTCCAGTGTAGCCCAAAAGCTTATGCAAATTGAACTTCTCATTGAATCTAGATATTTCGCCAAGCCTACTCATAAAAAGAACCAAAAATCTATGTTTAAGAAACAGAGGATCAATCACTAGGGTACATTATCGCTTGTACCTTTCTTTAGCAAGTAAAACTTTTAATTTGTAAAGCATGCTGAGCAGTTTTATCATGTTTTTGGCCATCTGAAGGACCCATTCAATGTTATGAAGATCATGTATTACAATGTTCTTAAGTTTTTTGATCTAGGGATGCTTGGACAACATGTCTTGCTAGCAGTGCATTTCATTGTTCACCATTCATTATTGACTGCCGGGTGGTTCATCAGAACCTAAGACTCGGGTGGAGATCTCCAAACTCATGAATTACAATCATGTACTAATTCATCGCTCGGATCCTAAGTTTGGCTGATAAAATTCATTTACTTCCACTTATTCTTAAATTGAGTTTGTTGTTCATGATTTGCAAAAATGATTTAAGATGTGCACACGCTCACTGGCTCATTTGATTTTATTTTTGCTATTAATAGGTAACATAATAGGCTTATTGTTCATTTTTCCATTATGTTGTATGTTTTCTATTTTAGGTGCAGAAACGCAAGTTGAGTTAGATCCCAGTCACTAAAGAAGGGAGGAAGAACATTAGTGCTGGTCAATGAAGGTGATGTCTTGATAACTGATAAGTTTTTTTGATCCAGAAGAATAGGCTGCGGCTCTTGATCTTTCCTGGAACGACTCCTTGGTCATTTTGTCATTTATGCCCTGTTAACTTGGAAAGCTTTTTGGTTTATTTTTGAAATTTTCGTTTGTTTTGTTATCTGCCACTAAAATTCAACTATGGTAGAAATAATTATTTAAGCAATTTTAGTCTTGGAAATGAACTTCATAATTTGTTAATTGTTTAAGATATAATGGTTGCAAACTTTTTAAGGCAAAGGAAAGTGGTGGTTGCGTTCATTTCTTGTTTTGAGGACTCTATTTGCAAGTAATGCTTGCAACTATTTTCATTTTACAAGTAAACATTCTAAAGAATCAAATGAATCTTCAGCCTTGTTTCTATTTTTGGAACGGTAGTAACACCCCCAGCTTATGAGTCTCTGGTTGTTAAGGTTTACTTCATCAACCATCATGTATTTAATAGTACAATTATAAGTTGAGGGCGTAACAGGCTAGTACGTGCAAGGGTAGTTTGTGCCAATGGGACCCCCAATCCTTTCTTCAACAACAATGATGGGACACCAGCCAAGATGCCGCATAATGTGATTAGAATTTCCCCTTTGAAAGGATGAAGGGTTTGGAGAAAAATGCCCCACATGGTTATCTTAGACAATAGAATTGGTTAACAACCTCTTGTAAGGGTTTGGAGGAATGGGAAGCATGCCTTTGCGGGTGTAGCTGGAACTCCATTCTTTGTTGTTGTCAAAAATTGATGTGTATAAATGGTTTGAGGGGACGGAAGAGATTTAAAAAGGCTTAAAAAGCTTAAAGGAAGATTAAAAAGTGGAAATCATATAAACACTTGTTTGAGAAGCTTGGAAAGGGTTAAAAGACTTCTTAAAGAAATTACACCCAAAAAGGCCAAATTTATAATGAAGATTAGGGCAAAAATGTGTCATAAGCTTGGCAAGAAAGACCTCAAGAGATGCAAAGTCCAATTAAGAAATCTTTGAACTAGCAATCACTACCGGCATAGGGAAACAAAGAGCAAAAAGATACTCAATTAAGGCCAGCTTTAGCCACTTTGAATAGAAGCTAAAATAATTTTTCGGGGAATGAAAAACTGAATTAGCTAAGGATTCAGAATTCCAAAGTAAGGGATTTGAAGTCCGACTAGTGGAAAAATTCCCAAGGGATAAAAATCCGTTAGAAAAATCTTGGCTAAATCTCTTTAGGAAGGATACCATATCAATTAAGGGTACATATAACTAACTCTAAAAAGGCTCTTAAGGTCTGCATAACTCACAGTTCAAGGTGGAGAATTCCTAAAGAGATAAAGAGGATAGGCCTTGTTACAATTTGAGGCATGACTAGATCAAAATTCAATATCCTTTAGGGAGTAAATGATTCGAGTAGATAAAAGCTCTAAGGAGCATTGAAAAGCCCGAGAAAGAGATTGACCATATCAAATAATCCGTCTAGGCCTGAACATAAGTTTTATAAAAGTTAAGCTCCCCGAAGCCTTGAGTTTAATTCCTACATGCATGGTGCGTTAAGGGGGAAGATGTAACCAAGATCTCCTTAATCTACAAGGAATTTGAGTCTAAATAAAACTAGAAAATAATTTATATATAAAAATATATGGAACCCTCATTAAATTCCTTTGAGGGAAGTGGTCTAAATCTATGTATGAATAAGCCATGGGCAAGATCAAAGGTGCATCAATTTGACCTTCATAAGCAATATTATGCTTATTATTCTCTCGTGAAATTTTTCCCTAACTTGAGTCTTGATGCTCTTAAAGAGGAGAAACCTTACCCTTTCTTTGAGAGCTATTTTCCATGTATTCATTGGACGGTGATGCAAGTTCCTCAAGATTCCTAAAGAAGCTCAAAAACTCTATACTATGCTAAAAAAAAAGATTTCCAAGCACTTTGTTCCATCTCTTCTTTAGTCTTCCTCAATCTCGTCCGTCCTTCAGAAGGTTAATAGTTTTACATCTCCGTATTGATGCGTCCATGATCCTCCTTATATAATCAAACCATCTTAGTCTAGTCCCTCTCTTACTACCTTTTATGGATGTCACTCCTACTTTATCCCTAATCACTTCATTTTTTATCCTATCCAATCTCTTATGGTCACACTTCACTCAAATCATCCTCATCTTTGCAACAATCAGTCTCTAAACCTAGGTCTTCTTGATCGGCCAACAATTAGCACCACACAACAATGATGGTTTGAGAACCATACTATAAACTGTCCCCTTCAATCCCACTAGGATCTTCTTCTCATACAACACTCCTGAAGCATTCTTCCATTTTTGCTATCATGCCTCTATACATTGGTGAATGCCATTATTAATGTCTCCTTTTTCTTGAATGATTAAGCCCAATTATTTGAACTTTTCAACCCTTGCTGTGGCCACGTTAGTAATGGTGACTTCTTCATCAATGCAATCTTTGAGGTGAACATGGGTCAATAGGATCCAACCACTCACGTCTAGGAGTGAGCAAAACCGATTAATCGGAGTTTCGATTAATCATAAATTAGTTAACCCGTTTTTCGATTCACAAAATTCCGAACCATAATCGAATCAAAATTTCGGTTTGTCTAATTTGAGCCGTAACCAAACCGAAAAAGCTAGTTAACCGATTTTTTGATTCGATTAACCGATTTTTCGATTCGGTTACTGGTTAACCAATCACAAATATAAAAAGTATACTTTCTTACCTAAATTTTTCATTTTTATGTTTAAATTTTTTTATAAAAATTAAATTTCGGTTGTCATTCATAAATAATTAAAAAAGTGTATTTTCTTACCTAAATTTTTCGTTTTTATGCATAAATTTTAAAAAAAATGAAAAATTTGTTCTATTAATCGGTTTTTTGGTTCAGCTTTTTATTTTAATTTTTTTGCATACCCCTACTCATTTCTAACCAATGACATTCAAACAATAATTTAAGCACTTGAAATGTGAAATTAGAAGCTTCTAGACTAGTAATGAGTTGTCCAAATACAAGGCTGTAATGTGGTGCACATGTATTTGCCTGGTGACATCCTCCACCTTCCCAAATGGGAAGAATTTGGAGCAAAGAATAATTTTTTGGAGGTGTCCACTAACTTCCTATGGAATCTTAACCCTTAATCACCCATTTGATGATCCAATTATGCTGATGATCAAAATCGTGCATATCAAGATTTGTAGTGACTCTTGCTCGGTTTTTGTCTCATAACTCGAGATATACTTGGAACCGGAGACATGTCATAGCTTGTTGAGAAGCGAACATTCGGGAATATCCAATCATGAATAAAACACTAATTTTAGAGCTTATTTGGTCATCCAATTAGCTGATCAAAATTAACCTAAGAAATTGAAAATTCTGAACAACTTGTGATGGAAGCTTTATTTGACATAATTCACCACTAACAAGTGAATCATAAACCTAGTTAACTTAGGAAGATGATTTCGGCTCTTACCTTGCACCATCTTTGTAATGGTAAACTAATGGACTTGATAATAATTAGCTATTGTTTTTTCAAAAATTAAATAAGTGTATCTAATGAGTGATCGGTATGTATCAGCACAGTATAAATTGACTCAAAAATAGTGTTACTTAGATTTAGATTTAGATAGAAGATTAATGACATGTGTTTTCCAAGATGTACCTTTAATATAAAATGTACAACAACTTTTTCTTTCCATTATTTTATATTTACTTTTTTTATGATATTACCTAATATAATTAATAAAGTTCTTAAAATCTTTATATAACAAATGCTAAAATGGATATAGTGCCCACAATTGAGGAATTCTCAAATAATGCATGGATAGTGATTTGTGGAGTTTCAGTAGATAGCAACCGTGGATTTAAACTCGACAGTGAATCCTAACCTTTCAATTATTCACATTATTTTAAATTTTAAAACAGTTAGAAATTAATTTAATTTTAAATTTTAAAATTCATAAAAATTCACATGTCTCCCAGGTCCCAAGATCAAAACCTGGCTCTGGCAGAAGAGTTACTTTCCTGCCCTCCTTTGTTTTTTTTGCTATTCAAATAGCAACTGTGGATTTAAACTTGATAGTGAATCCTGACCTTTCAATTATTTACAATATTTTAAATTTTAAAACAGTTCGAAATTAATTTGATTTTAAATTTTAAAATTCATAAAAATTCACAGGTCCCATGATCAAAACCTGACTTTGACAGAAGAGTTGCTTCCCTGCCCTCCTTTGTTTTTTTGCTCTTCAATTTTATTTTTTTTTTCCCGGACAGGTCCCAGAATCGAAACCTGACTCTGATAAAAGAGTTGCTTTTCTGCCCTACTTTGGTTTTTCGCTCTTTAATTTTTTTATTTTTTTCCCTATTTCTATTTGTTTACAGTTTGAGAAAAATCGTGAAATAAGATATGTTTACTATGAAACTTGCCAATAAGGGTTGAACTAATTCTCTGCACATACTTACTCTTTCATTGATTAATACTGTGGTCAATGCCTTTGCGGTGTAAGGTTTTTAATAAAAAGCAAAAGCTAATCTTATCAATGTTATCGCACATGGTAAAAGAATTATATATATATCTTTATAAGATAAGTGTGAAAATAAACGGTAGCCTAAGAATGCTTCCCTCCCTTACTCCAAGCTTCTCATTAATTCCGTCAAAATACTCAAAATAGTTAGAAGTTAATTTGATTTTAAATTTTAAAATTTATAAAAATTCATTGATATCCCCCTATTTCCCTACTTTCCCACGTCGCCCTCTCTATCGTCAATAATCACCTAAAATTACATTCCCGCGAAGAGAGGATCAGAAAGATGTGGATATGGAGGACGGTTTCCAGTGGGGGGAAAAAACATATTTCATTATCATTTTTATGGAGCAAATCAGAATTAATTAGCAATCTTAGTATGTCATAACTTGAATCATTAATTTTTATTTACATACGGTATGTAAAGTATATCATATGATTATAAACTTTTATTCTACATTTCTTTTTCTTTTTTTTTGAGAAAAACTATATTTCATCGATGAAGTATATCATATATATGTATATATATGTGTATATACACACACACACACACACACACACATATATATACGTATATGTATATATGCATATATGTATATACATATACATATACATATATATATACACACACACACACACACATGTGTGTGTGTGTGTATATATATATATATGTGTGTGTGTGTGTGTCTATATATATATATATATATATATATATATATATATATATATATATATATATATATATATATAGATTGGAGGTTTTTTTTAGGGGGGAAAGAAAGAGACAGATGGATGAGAGAGAGGGCGGAGATGAGAAATAGAGAGAATTATCACCATTTTATTCCTCTTTAGGTACAATCCCTAATCTGAATTTTATCATGTAACTCTCATCCCCCTGATTTTCCGACGAGTTTGGTGTCGAAGGCGGTTCGACCGGCTTCGGCCGGCATTGTGTCGTCTTCCTTGGAGCAGGTTGGTGGTTTAACGGTGGAACCGGCGATTCAGACGGCGACTTGGGACATCGACAACTGGAATTTTGCCGGCCACATGGATGACGGTTTGATCGTGGACCGGATCAACGCGGGAAATCCGAGAGTGGTGTTTGGACTGATGCCGAGTCTCCAGGAGGTCAAGGATGCTACTTCTGAACTAAAGGATGCACTTACAAAATAATTTCTCTATCTAACTATCTGAATATCTTTTTTTGTTTAATTGATTGGAGATATTAAATTATTAATTGTCATTTGTTGTTTTATTATTCACCGTTTAGTCATTTGTTCAGAAGTTATAATTCTAATTTCCGATCATGTTTATGGCGCGCTACAGGACTATTACTATATGGGTAAAAAATTATAAAAATCGTAAGTCTATTCAAATGATGGTAGACTTATCTTTTTAATAATATTTTTTAAAGGTTTATTTTATTAGACAACGTGCAAAAGCACGGGTTTATTTTATTAGGCATCGAGAAAGGGTTATGTGGCATATTTTAATTTCCTTTCTCAACATTGTGGTAGCTATGTAATTGAAGTTTACTTATAGTAGAAATTTAAATTGTGTGATTCCAAATCATAATTACTAATAGTGTATGGTATTGAAATGAGCAACAATATTTTATATGTTTTGTTGTTGAAATGAGCATCTTTGGTATCGAAATAAGCAAGCATATTCTACATTTAATCAATTTTTAATAATTAATGTATTTCGTTTTTTCAAAAAAAAGGACAAATTTGAAATATATTGATTTCCTATCCGGCGTTTATAATCCGAACTCAATGCAAAGAAATATATTATTCAATGTTAAGTAAAGCTTTAATTTTGAAAAACTTAAATTAAAACATAATAAGCATCTGACTTCCTATAAGGACAGATTTGATAAATATTGATTAGTATACAATATTAATTTCTACACATATACAACATAGGAGTCTTTATCATTGGTTTTTAAATTTTTAATTTATTTTTAAAAAAATATATCTTAAATTTAAATATTCCGTGCATAGCACGAGTCCATATTAATTGTTATCAAATAGTTGAGTTTAAATTCTATATATATTAGTATTTGCATCTTATATGCGACGTAAACAAGAAAAAGAAATTCCTGTTTTACGTTATTTATAGGTAAACCGAAAAGATAAAAGTATGCAATGGAGAAACAAAAAGGCTTCTCGAAAAAAATGGGGAAATTTACCATGGGGTGTTGTTTCAAATAACACCTATCATTTGATGTTTTTGTTACCCAATGGTAGCCTCTTTTGAGGCAGTAATCTCATGTTCACTATGAATGACCCTCATATCCTTACTAAAGTCTCTGTATTTGGGATGAAAACTGAGCTGAAAATGAGCAGATTGCGAAGGCCAGAAATGCGGAGAGGGCTGAGGGAGGGATGAGGGTTGTGACTAAAGAATTTGGTAGCAGCAAAGTGGGAAGACGGCAAGCACTGTGCGTGGGTTGTGGGCGCTAAGCTGTTGAGCACTTATATGTAGTGTAAACAGGTCAGTTAAATTGTTATCATTTATGTGTGTGAATGTAATTTGTGCACTAGGAAATCTGGAGATTTGGGGGGTATGTGCTGTAGGGATAAGATTAGGGTGTGGGTATTGATACTGGAGGTGTAGGGTTCATGTTGGTGTGGCTGGTTTGGGCTTTGATTGAGTTGATGTGTTTAACTGCGGGGGTGGTGTAGTTAGGTTCTGTGATGCAGTTTGGTCAAGAGGTTGTTTGATACACAAACGGTGATTTGTATTGGTTAACCCGGAGGTATGTTCTAAGTAACCTGGGTTATCCATTGCAAGAGTTGTGCATGTAGGTCTTGTTTGGGGTTTCGCTATGCACTAGTATTCAATGCTTGTAATTGCTATGGAGATCTAGAGGTGTAGGTAGTGAATGATGACAATTACGCGTCACTTGGCAGTGATGCGTAATGCATAACCCAGGATCACATAATGGTTAACCCCGACATTTGTGTAATATTCCAGGTTAACGGTTAGAGGGTGGGTTGTGAATATATTATGCAGTGGGGTAGCCGTATATGCGTCGTGAATGACCTAACATAATAGCCGTTAACCCGTAAATATGTTTTGAATAACCTAGCTGACCGATGGAGTTGAATGTAGGTACTGTAATAATTCGGGTTAAAGGTTGGAGGAGTTGTGGTTGTCAATATAGTATGCAGTAGGGTACCCGTATATGCGTAGGAAATGACCGGCCGGAATTGCTTTTAACCCGAAAAATTTGTATGAAATAACCCAGGTGACCGATAAAGGAGCTGTGGTTGTAAATGTATTATTGGTTTGACCTGGGGGTGATTGGCAAAAACCAGGTGTAACTAATAGAGGTATATATTATGTACGCAGTGACTAACCCGTAAATGAGTAGTGGAAAACCCTGGATGTAATTGTTAGTAACCTGCATATATGTTAGTAATAACCCGGGATATTCGGGGGAGGAGTTGTGGTTATGAATGTAGTATGGGGTTTTGCTGCGTATTAGATGTGTAAAATGGTCTGGTCCACTGTGGACGAGTACAATGTAGGTTGTCGGTCGTGGTATTAATATCTTAATTTATAGTCAGTAACCGACGAATGTTTTTTAAGTAGCCCACAGATAGTGTGCTGTTAGTGTCAATGTGTAGTCAGTGTTGCATGTAACGGATGTGTTTCTTGTAACCGAGGTTTGTGCTATTTGAGAAGGTGTGAAGATTGGGGGGTATGTGTGGTGGGTGGAATTGGTGCTAATAAACATGTGTGCATTTGCAGGTGATTGTTAGTGTGGAGCGTTATGGATGAACGAAATGCGGCTATTGGAGGGGATGGTGGTAGGGAGATGACTGTGTATGTATGTTGGGAAGGTTTTATAGAGGAAGGTGGGGGGGAAGTTATGTTACAAAGGGGGAAGGAAAGATTGCGTGTGGGTGAAGGAGAATATGGGTGTGTTTGATGTGTTGCGATTAGTGGAGGAGGTAATGGGGGAGGGTTTAAGGGGTCGGTTGATGTGGTACAGTCTGAAGTGTAATCGAATGGAACTGTTGCCATTGGGATGGGATGCTGACGTGGGGAAGTTGATGAAGGGCAATGATGACTATGCGTACGTATATGTGGCAGGGAGTGAAGGTCCGCGCGTGGGAGGATTACAGGGGAAAGAAGCATACAAAGGACAGGGGAGGGGGGTGGGTGTACTGAAGGTAGAAGAGGTGGAGAAAGTGTCGGTGCTATAGATGGTGGTGTTCGTGCTGAGGCTGGAGGAGTGGGTAGTGAGCAGGTGCCAAGGTAAGAAGCGTAAGTTTAGATGAGGACGTGGTTGTGGGTGGTAATTTGTAGTGGTTGTGAAGAATGACCGCACATGTGCTAATGTGGTTGTTATTGTGCAGGAGTGCCGCGGCAGATAACACAGAAGAAGGTGAGGAAGCTGACGATCCTATAGTGGTAAAGGAACATACGAATGCGATCAGGAGTAGTGTATCATTTGATATACCTGATGATGAATGTAGTAATTCAAGCACCGGGTCTGATGAGGATGAAGCCGGTGACGGTGTCGTGTGGCCTACATCAGGGATGCAAGCAGAGGCGTATCAAAAGAGAATGTTGATATGGAAGAATGAAATCAAAGAGAAGGGGCAACTGTGTACCTCTGCTGCGGAGGCGAAGATAAGTATTTGGAAATATGTCATAGCGAACAGATTTGAATATAAGTACGTCAGAAATTGTCGACAACGCATTGCTGTGAAGTGCATTGCGGAAGGATGTAGGTTTTACATCTATGTGAGGGGCCACCTAAAAAGGAGTGGGTTGTATGTGAAAGAGTTTGTTGCAGGACACGTGCATAGTGTGGAAGCGGAGTGCGAAATGGGGAAGTGGTGTAGAAGACGAATGAGAGCGAGTCTGCTTAGGACTCCCATTGAAGGTAAGGTTCGACTAAGTGATGGTTACACACCCCCCAGAGATATTGAAGGACTTACAGTTAAAGATGAGGATGAAGGTGTCATATATGCAGTGTTGAAAAGCGTGTGAGTATGTGCGAGTGCTAGCGAATGGAAGACCCGAGGACCATTACAAGCTGCTGCTCTGGATGTGTGCAGCTATTGCGAGGGCTAATCCAGATTCAAGAGCGTTCTGTAAGCTGGAAGGATCCAGATTTAGGCGTTTGCAGTAAGGTCCGTTAATGCATCCCGCCTATTTCTACACATTTATTCTTATGATGTGGTTGCATGACTAATTTGGGTTATTCATATATGGGTTGGTTATGTCATGTAGAGGCAGTGCAAGCACTTTCAGTGGGTCGATCACCGTATGACCAAGGCAGAGAAGATATCTGTTACGACCTTCCAAGCACAAAATCGGGTGTTGCAAGCTGATGTGTTGACTGCAACTGCCACTCTCCGCCGGTACATGGAAGCACATGTGAGGGTGCATGTAGTTGTGCAGGATGCCATCAAATGCCAACTTGTCGCCATGTTTGTCTGCGTTACAGCTTACCTCGCGTACTTGATGATATCTACTGCTGCCCTCATTTAATGGCAGTTAGTGTTTTCGGGATTGGCTTTTTTGGGTCCTTAGTATGTATAGGGGAACTATTAGGGGAAGATGATGCCCTATTTGTTTGTGCCGCTCCTCTGTAGACGTTTGCATTACATACTGGAAGTATATGGCCACCAATGATGCGAAGACTTCCAGTATGTGACAAGTAATGTTGTCAACAACTTGACCTCCTTTTTGTACGTCCACCTTATACAATGTTGTGCTACTTTGTGTATGTATTAACGAAATCACCTATATGTGGCAGTTCTGTACGGTTCCATATACCCATCCCTATATTTTGTTTTCGCCAACCGGGGTTGTATACAACAGCATTTCAGCGTTGCTTCACCTGATTGGGCACTTTCCTTGTGTTCATGCACCTAACCCCCCAGTAAGGGGACACTATCCCGGGATCGAGTTACCCAAACAATGGGTTATCTGTATCCTGTGACTCCCACATTGCGTAGGAGAATGTGGAACATGAATTTCAGCGTTTGAGGAACCTGCTTCGGTACCACCCTGTTCATGCACCAACCCCCCAATAGGGGGGAAACCATCTTGCCTCACCGATATGCACAATTTATTGGACACCCCTATCAATATCCCAACGATCCTAGGTGGCTATCCCGGGTTATACAGATGTGTGACGGGTGTTCATCAACCTACCCTGCTACCGCCAATGCACCCAACCCCCAGTAGGGGGGAAACCATCCTGCCTCACCGATATGCACAATTTACTGGACACCCCTATCAATATCCCAACAATCCTAGGTGGCTATCCCGGGTTGTACTCATGTGTGACGGGCGTTCATCAACCTACCCTACTACCGCAAATGCACCCAACCCCCCAGTAGAGGGGAAACCATCCTACCTCACCGATATGCACAATTTACTGGACACCCCTATCAATATTCCAACGATCTTAGATGGCTATCCTAGGTTATACACATGTGTGACGGGCGTTCATCAACCTACCCTACTACAACCAATGCACCGAACCCCCCAGTAGGGGGCGAACATATCAATTTGGAATCACTGAAATCCAAAATGTTCTTTGCTCACAATACAAGTACACAGTGTATGCAGTGTTCAATGTCACAAACCCAGGTCCTCCACACAGCAAAAAAACAAATAAAAATAATCCATACAAGGATGTGCACTTCTAACGTGCAAAACAACATCATCAATACAGGCAAAGTAACTACACAAAAGTAAAGAGTCACGAACGACACTGACAGATAACACACCGACCACAGCAACCTCAACTCCTACAGTTGCGAAGCACTATGACGGTGCCAAACCTGCAGGTGACAGGCACGACAGATAGAGTCATATAACCGTCTTTGTAGAGGGGGACAACAAAGGACAAGTGTGCCACATACCTCTTAGATGCTGAGGGAAATGAGCAACTCTACCCTGGATGAAGCTCAACAGGCACTTGTCCCTATATAGTGGTATGCAATCCTGGTCCAAGTGGAAACCATTTGCTTTAAGGCACAATAACTCCATGAAAGCCACCACAAACACACCACAATCATGTCCATTGCTAAACAATCACCACAACAACGCAGTTCAGTAACCCGAGTTGTTCAGTATCATGTAAAAACTGTGTCCCATGGACGTATATAAGGCTTACTTCATTTGTTCCGGGTAGGGAGGGTTGCACAACTCCCACTGTGCGGCATTAGCGTGAGAGGCAGAGCGTACAAACGCAAGTATGAATGCAATCCTCTGCAACAACGCCAACATTGACAACATCAGTGACCGTGGACATGACCCGGACCAGGGCGAATAAAAACCGAAGAGAAAACATTTATATGTGGGGCGGCCGAGTCCTACCCAAAATAGACTACTAGCAACTCACCGTGCTGTCAATCAGAGCCTGCCTGTTCTTGTCCGCTGCGTTGGGTAAGGAATCGTACACAATGAAGCAACGATCCCGCAAATCGACCACCAGCAGCAACCAATGCCCCTCAGTTGTTTCAAGTAATGACATGAACACCTACACACATCAACATCAGGGGTAATGTGAAGCAGTAGTATCAAAATGTGCTGCCATATTGAGTACAAGTTCGTGGCATACGTAGCAAACATCCGCATGTGGAGGTCGCTTGAAGGTATCCCATATCATTGCTGCGATATGCACCTTATTCTGCAAGGTGACCTACAAACAGAAGACACATGTTAGGGCATGTTTGCACGTAACCGCTGTCCCGCACACTTAAGAGGTGGTGAAACATACATTCTTGTGGTGTTTTAAGAAAATGGACATCCAACACAATTTAGGGTACGTGTGCTGCCGCCTATGAATGAGCTCCGCAAACATGTCCATTGCGAGGTTACTGATGCAATACCTCCCGGACCTTTCCCCTGCTCCGGCATTTGGGACCACGTTGATGAGGCCTAGCAACCAACTCGCAGGCACCAGTTTCGGCAAGCACTCCTTCACGTCCTCCTCCCTGTCGTAAAATGTGAATGCATAAGCGACAACTTATCATACAATGCGGAGGGACCTAACATAGATGGGGTGAAGACAGACATACCATACTTTGCTGTTAAACCGTAAGCCCTTATACCTACCCCAAACTGTGTTGAGGAGCTCCTTCTCAATTGTCGACAACGGTGCAGTAATGCACGCTGCCAAAACCTGATCACCACATACACAACATAGTCAATGAAATGTATCAAAAGTGACTATCCTGGGAAATTCATCATTTATACGTACCTGCTTGGTTAATGTGATGGTGTTGAAGTCCTCCGCATCTGCCCCCTACCGTGACCCTTCCACAGCAATCGGCGGCATATCCAGAATCTCCGTCGCAACCTCCCCCTCAGAGGGCTCATCGCCACCAGGCGCCTTTTCCTCTCCCATGCCCTCATTAGTGAGGTCCTTCTGCTTCTTGCGGCCTCCATGGTGCTGCGTCGGGTCGGTGTATGGAGTTCTATGAACTGCAGCCAGTTTCCGGCACCGAGGTCTTCTCTTCATACGGGTGACAATGTTCGAACTGTCCCCAGCACCCTCCCCCTCGCAGGGCACACCCTCCACGTCAGGGTTGCCGTTGCTGTCACTGCCCACTGTTCTGTCAACGTCGCCTACTAGGTTGGCCATACTGTCCCCCGACTGCCCCAATGGAGGGTCCGCACATGCCTCATCAACAGCAGCATCCTCCGCAGTCACATCAGCAGTCTCGGGTGCCATTGTGCGGCTGTGGTCAACGGACGGCACAGCCCCCTCAACTGCGACATCCTCACCCACGCCTGTCATAGCAGCGCTAATTCCCAACTCCATATTTCCCACTCCAGATGCCGGTTCTATGGGCACACCCTCACCTCCAGATGTATGGCTTCCCGCATCCTCGCCACCACAACCACTAACCCCACCCTCAGGGTTCCCGGCATCATCACCTGGGCCAGTGTCGGGCACTACACCAGAATCGTCATATACTGAGGCAGCCTCGTGGTGCTCCCTATCAGCCCCATCTCCACCCGCCATCCCTTCTCTGCTTCGTATGCTCGGCGAACCGGACAATGTATGGCCCACATCTTCTACTGCAGACGACGGTACAATATCAGGAGCGCCAATACTGTCTCCCGTTTTCCCCTCTCCTGTTCTCACTGGGGCATCCGGTGCACCACCATCCCCCTCCCTGCTGCCATGCTCTACTGCTTCGCCTAAGTCAATCCCTGGCCATCCCAAACACTCCATTTCTGTCTCTGTTTGTATAGCTTCCCCAACATCACCTCCTGGTTGCTCACCTCCTTCCTCCTGCGTAGTAGGTGCCTTGGACAACTTCAACCTCGCCTCCAACTCATGCGCATGGCTCATCCAAAACTGCAGCCTTCTTTCTATTTGTCGGAGCTTCTCCCACTCCTCATGGGCCTCCTGCCTTGCCCGGTGAAGTTGCTCCTCATATGAGAGCACACCCTGCACAAGTCACCAAATAATAGTCACAACTAGTCCACTCATGCTTGCACCCATAGACAACAACACTGACGTACAATACCGGAGTTGTACTTCCGTACAATCCCAAATACAACATTTGACACTAACCTCACCATCAAGGATGTAGTACCCATACTCAGGGGACTTCATGAAGTCCCTAATCATGAGCACCCCCATCTCCTCAGGCTGAGGATGCAAGACAGGGATGATCTATGCACAACCATAAACTGAAATTAGTACGGGAACATGTCCACAAAACCGGCTAACACAGACATACACATTAAATGACTGCGCAGATTTGTCATACCTCGAACTCTTTGATTCTTGCCACCAGCGCGAACGCATCGTACCTTCCCCCATGATCAACACTGTCCCAACTGGCCAGGCAAGGGAACATGCCTTTGTCGTACTTCGCAAACTGTGTAGTGTGCTCGTAGAACCACACCTGCAACACCAACAAACAAGCATATCATACTCCATCTAAAATGACAATTAACTTTCACGTGTTAAAAAAAAAAAAACTTTTTACAGGGCACCTGAAGAAGGAGGGAGAAACCATTCATCTGTTCATCGGACACATGCCCCTCCAACTTCTGCTACATTTCCTCCATCGCTTCAACAAGCACGCGCCACGTGGCTTCCGCCCAAGCATATTCGCCCAGTCCGCAAACGTCCTGCATATATGTCTGCACAGACCATGCAGCTCTATATGGGGTTCTCGGGAACATTAGCCCACTCATCACCATCCACACGTATAGACTGAGCCACAACTCCACCTTCTCCGGCTCATTGTTCGTATCTAACAACTTCTTCATAACCTTAATGTAGATTCTAAACACTAGCTTCTTGCTCCCTTTCTCCCTTTTCAGTTTGTCACTTTTCTCAGTGACGTACTATGCCATGCGCTACCGTACCATCCTGACTATGTCAATCGTTGACAAATCCCCCTCAGCAAACTCCACTATCTTCGCCGTCACTGGCAAACCTATGCAAAAGGCGACGTCATATATCGAGAAGGGAACCAGCCTCCCTGCTAGCCTGAATGCCTTCCTCCGCGGTACCCATGCCTTAACAAGTGCAGCTGTGAGGTCTGTCTGCATGGAAAACGGTCGGTACTCTAGTACTGGTTTCAATATAGTCCCCTCAATTGCTTCCCTATGGTATGGTTGGACGGTCTTGTTGAATTTACAAATCTTGTCCAACATGCACCTTCCCCTCACACTCACTGGAACAACACTCCTCCCACCCCTCCCGTCCTTATCAAATGCAAACCCGTCACCAGCAGCCTTACGCCTCCACCTTCTACCTTCCATGCTGGGTTCCCTCCTCCTCTTCCGACTTCTTCCGTAGATGCTGCCTTCGGGACTGTCAGCATCATTGTCTCCCACTTCATCACCCTCACTACCAGACGCTCCTACTTCTCCACCACTCTCCTCCACCAATGAGACACTATCCTCCGTACTGCCCCCGGCCTTAGAAGGCACAAAATCACTCCCAGAGGACATTTGTAAATCCTCATCCATTATAGACCCCTTCGTACATTGCTCCGTACGTGACGATCCAGCCCCCGTTGGCACAGATGACCCGACTCGGCATTTTCCAGCAGCTCTTGACTTCATACTGCACCTGTACGACTCCATCATCACACGTCATTCTCGCATCCTTCAAATAACACAATACACACCTTGCTTTGCATACATACAAATTCTCTTCCACACCCACTGACTATCTCACACACCATATTAATATTACTAGTCAGCAAATACAACCTGGGTTATACAATTGCAACTTCAAGGTTAGTCACATAGAGCATTATATTTCCCCTTCACGGCTACAGCCATTTCTGGGATACACACACACACACACACACACACACACACACACACACACACACACAAGGACAACAACTACAGCCCAATCCCATATATCCTGGGTCATGCAATGTTATCTTCATGGATACCCCTACATTATGCAACACCCATTCAGACATACTGGTTAACCTGGGATATACCTGTGAAATTCCTGGGATAGTGATACATACCAAACTAATCTCAGAGCCTGAACCCAATTCCCCCCCCCAAAAACAATTCACAGCAATGACTGGTCAATCTGGGTCACAGACCTCCCTCTTCTGGGATGATGGTATTCTGCAAATAACTTATACCTATTGTCCACCCTGGGATATATCACGCCACACTATGGGTTAATAGTATTCAGCAAAATCACTTCTACTATTTATCCCTTGGAAAAACCAATTCCCACAACATTTGGGAAACACAATCTGCCCCATATTCAACTATAACCATCAGACTTGTCAATTGTGTAATAAAATTGCTACTACATTACATACGCAGTTACTATTTGCCTATTGTATCCCCCCTGCACAACCACCAAGCATTTCACAATAATAACTGCTGAACCTGGGTTACTGACCTACCCCATCTGGGATGCTGACATTATGCAAACAACTTGTACACATTGTTCCCCCTATCAAGACTCTGGGTTAGTAGTACTATGGAGAATCACATCCACTGCAGCCTTGGAGAAACCAATCCCCACAAACATTTTGGGGACACACTCACATAGCTATTACATTTTTACAGTCAAAACTTGACATTTGTAGGATGCAAAGGCCATATCATTACACACCCAGTTACTATTTCCCCATTACCCCTGCAACACACTCTTCAGAATGACTCCTCAACCTGGGTTACTGCAATCTAACTTCTGGGATGCTGACATTCTGCAAACAACTTATACTTGACCCTGGGATGTGCAATGGCAGACTCTGGGTTACTAGTCCTAAGCATACTCACCATGTTCACCCTTGGCGTAACCCACTACCACTATAACTTACAATTCACATTTGTCCGACAAGGCAACACCACTACAAAAATCCAACCACTACTTACTCTGGGATAGACAAATGTAAGATCTGGGATACTGACGTCCCACAATCCACACCCCTGTTTCTGGGATATGCAATTGACCACTTTTCACGAAACTCTCATTACCAATTCACTAGCCACATCCAGTGTTTATCCCAAACTACGCACTTGCAATTTCCCGGACACATACGCCTCACCAATTCATTCCCTGCGATTAACTTAGGTTATCCACAACCCAAATCGGGGATGCTGTTCGTATGCGCCACTCATTCTACCCCATTCTCATCTTCCCCCCCCCCAAAATGTTCCCCTTGCAGTCCAACTACAACCCATTCCACCAAACCTCCACATTTGTAAACCCCCAACACCTTACTTCATTCACCCTACCACATTCCACAATTCCTCTCATGTACCATTCACCAATTCAAACCTAAATTCAAAATCCTCCCTCACATATTACAATAACAACCAACAAAATAACACACAATTCAACAAACTAAACCCTTACCTATCAAATCTGAACAGCAATTCCACTCCTCCACTGCACGACAAGAACCCAGCAGTAACCGCGAAGAACCTCCACACCAGTGTTGCTCCTCTTCCACTGCCGACTTCAATGGCCGCCACTCCATTGATGTTCCCTTCAAAAATGCCCTCCCCTTTGCCCTCCTGCTTCACCTTTGCTCTGGAGGTTCCCTTCAATAACTTCAATAACTTCCCCCACAGTTTTTTGAAAGATGGGGCCGAAATGGGAGGGGCAGTTTTGCCACAGTATTTCCCCTCTCTCCCCTTGAGCTGACACATCAAAATACTTGATGGGCCCACGTCCAGACATAATGAACACCATTGGGTAGTGGAGGCCATGAAATGATCAGTGTAATTTGAAAGAACACTGCATGGTAAATTTTCCAAAAAAATAATAATAAGTAGAATCTCCACTGCTGCCGGTGCCACTACTGTCACCTCCAAAGTGCAAAAAGAAAAGCCACACAGACCTCTACTTTCCACCTCCCTACTTTTTCTATCCGGTGAGCGTCTATTCCCGCCTAAATTTCCTCCCCGCACTTCTCTCTCCAAGACAACCCCCCCCCGGCCCCAAAAAAAAACCAAAATTGAATCCCAAAAATTTCCCTTTTTTTTCAATACCCGTAGGAAATGGGAAGACGAGAAGCCATTGTTAGGTGCAATTATAGGTGGTGGTATAATCCGAAGGCCGACGCCAGGGGCGTTTCTTTTGTTGTTTTTGGCAACCATTGCCTTTTTTTCTCTGCCCTTCACAACAAAAACATTCTCTTCCCCTCCATGGCCTCTTTTGGATCAACCCGAATAGCTGTTCTGGGTTCTTCCGAAATGGCCCGCCGAGGAAGTCTGTCATGTCTATAACGGAGTTCGGTGCAGTGGGCGATGGCGAAACTTCTAACACCGACGCGTTTCGGAAGGCTGTTGAGTACTTGAAACGTTTCCAGGATAAAGGCGGGTCGCAGCTGAACGTGCCTAAGGGAAGATGGGTCACTGGAGGCTTCAATCTTACCAGTAATTTCACGCTTTTTCTCCTAGAGGGTGCTGTTATTTTGGGCTCCCAGGCAAGTTTTATTTGTCAAAATTCAATTTTTCCCAATTTTTGGCAGTTGAGTTTTCATGTTTTTGGCTTATAGTTCTGATTTCAATGGATTGCTCTGTTGTTATTCTGAATTCGTATTTGCATGCTCTAATAATTTGATGTCGAACAATATGCATGCTAGTTCATTGATGAGATCCCCCTCCTCCAATTGCTTTTTTTTCTCTTAAATGTTGTTGGTGAGATGCAGAGCACTGATGTGTGCATTATGTTCTGCTTCAATGATTTCCCTGTTTTAAAATTTTGATTTTGATTGAAATATGGTGTGTCTGGAGCTGAATTCAGCAATTTCTTTTTTGTTTGCTTGATAGGATTGGTGATTTTGGTTGAGTGAATCGAAAATATGAGACAAACATGCTTCTAGCTTCCCCTGTTTTGAACTGATTTTTCTTGGGTTGGTTTGTGGGATCCTTGGAAATTATCAAAAATTTTGGTTCTTTGATTAGTTAATTGTCTAGTCAAAGTGAAGACAGTGACTAGAAACTCCCCCCCCCTCCCACCCAAAAAAAGTGAAGGCAATGATTTCGAGCTAAAATTGACAGTTCCTCGTACGTACTGATGCGTAATAGATACTTCATTCCTTTTTTGAAGACAATTACTTTGAAGAATTTGAGCTCTTTTTTAATCATTAATTTTGGAATATATAGGAAAGTGTCATGCAATTTCAGAGTTGATTTATTGAAGATTCCACTGCCTAGCATGTTTGTCTAATGGCCATCATACTAGGGGCTCACCTTGTGAAGTTCCATAATTAAGTCATGTTTGACAATCCTGATTCATCGCGTTTTACTATTTTGTTTCATATTTTTCTCATTAATTCTCTAGCTGTCGCTTTAATCATTCAAAAATGTTACTTTTGGCCTGGTAAAACCACTCCCTTCCTAATCCCCCACTACGCCCAGAGAAAAAGAAAAATCTTATTCTGATATCTGAGTACTTTAGTGCTTTTGATTGAAACCGGGTCCTATGCTCCCATTCAAAACAGGAGGCTTTAATAATGAAGAGTGGCATATCATGTGCCGCTAGAAATATGAGCATCTTGGGGGCTTGCCATTCAGTAGTGCTGGGATGAGAGAAATACTCCTAAAATTTTATTCTTGGACGTTAATAAGGATGTCTTGCCCACATGACGGAAAATCTAGTTATTATAAAAAAAGTTGCATTATTGCTTCCATCTGTAGCAAAAGGTGGCTTCTCTTTATTTCTTTATTATTACTTTCATTTTTTGTTTTACATGTGCGTCTTCCGGGCTGTTGGAAAAGTGGAAGTGGGCAACTTTTCCAACTTTATATTATAGTGGACTAAAGCATGATGATCACTAAATTGTTTTCCACTGCTTTTTTCCTTTGGAGTGAGCAATTTTTATTAATTTAAGGATCTAATGGAAACTAATCTTGTATAAGATAGTGGTAAAACTACATTCATGGTTTTGTAAAGAGAGAACTCCTCAGCATTTGATTGCTTAATTTGTAAATCTGTTTCTAGTGTTGAGGAGTTGAGGACGGATTTAATGAGTTGGCTTGCTTGAACAAATCTGGAATTTGAATTGGTGTTAGTTTTGGCTGTTTTCTAAATTCTAGTTTTCCTTTTGAAATCTGTAGGACCCAAAAGAGTGGCTATCATTGAGCCATTGCCATCATATGGGAGAGCAAGAGAAAGATTAGGTGGCAGACATATAAGCCTCATCCATGGAAATTCTATCAGCAATGTCATTATTACAGGTATCTTCACTTATCCTGTTATCTCATTATGCTATATAATATCACAGGAACCCTTATTATCTGGTAATCCTAAAACTCATGTTAATTCATCAATAGAATCGGGGGCAAAATAGTTTTTGTCGAAGCATTGACAAGGTCATAAGACATTGCTGAGATCAAATAATTGGCTAATTGCCAAATCTGCTCAGAATATGCTTCTCTGGAAATTGCCATCCTTGATTTTCCCACAGTTTTCTGTTTACGAAACTGCTTACCTTGAGAATACCCTTTTGAATAATTGCAGAGAAGTAGCGGATCCTCCCCCAAAATTAATTCTTATTTATTCTTCTTAGTCATTGATGGATTCTTATTTTGGATAATCTGGATGTGAATGTTCATCTGGTGCCATAATTGTAATGACACATCAGGTTATAGTCTTTGGATCCTTGATTCCTTTGGAAGTGCTATTTTGGAAAACTTTGACAATACCTTTTGTATGAACTACCGTATACACTAATGTCTAAGGTTCTATTCCCCTTCCCCTTCCTCATGTTGGGGATGGGTTAATAAAGAGTCAGATCTGCAGTTCCTGGATTGTGGGTTAACCGGCTAGTGGATTATAGGGCAATCGAATTTGCTGCTTCCAACTACACATGTCTATCAGAGTCAGAGTTTGTGGGTCCTTGTGAATTGGACCATGGAGCAAGCGGTTTTGGACCTTATGGTGTCCTGGTGAGTGGTGGCTATTTGGTGACACTCAAAAATTATACCTACGACATCCTTATTCAGAAGTTCTGCTGGCTCTCTTGAATGCAGATGCTTGTAATGAACTTATTGCTGCAGGAACTCGCTATGCCCTATAAGCCTACAAATAAGTGTCAAACATAATTGAATAAAGGCCTCTGTTTTTTGGACTCTGTTATTGAGTTCTGTATTTTTTAGGGAAGCCCTGGAAAAAAGGCAAAGGCGAGGGTTGTGCTTAGCTTTACAAATGTAGATGCTAATTCGGAATTGGGTATCTACTAGCTTTCTTCAGGTAACATCTAGGGGTGATAGGATTACAAAGCACCTGGATACGGAAGGATGAGATATGTGACTTGGGCCAATGGCATGATTCAGTGCTCTTAAAAGTTGTGCTTTAATTTTGCTCCTGGTCATGTTAAAATCAAAATTTGGCTCTAGTACCAACCAACATTGTTCCCGATGCTTGCACAGGATTTAAGTTTTAATTGTCACTAGTGTCTTATTAGGCCTTATTTCTTTTGTTTGCAGGGCAGAATGGGATTATTGATGGACAGGGGAAAATGTGGTGGGATATGTGGTGGAACAGAACTCTGGAGCACACCAGAGGGCATCTTGTTGAATTTGTTAATTCACAGAACATCATGATTTACAATCTCACGTTTCAAAATTCTCCATTTTGGACAATCCATCCTGTGTACTGCAGGTTAGTGCAGCCGTTCGCTTGTATATTTGATGGCTGTGATCTATTGTTAACCCTGTTGCCAGGGACTCAGGATCAAACATTTGATGTTTCATGTAGTAATTTCATCAACTACAAATGATCTTTTTACCTTGAAAATCCTTGCTGTTAAAAGTAAATAAAAAACCCAGAGGTCACAGACTGATGACATGTAAACGGATGTACAACGATCTGCCTATAGCCTAGAGTAGACCTGCCAAATCAACCCATATGCATCCATCTTGGATGACATGAAATCAGGCAACCCAATTTGGACCTGAAACCTTATCTAAACTAAATGGGCCCAAAATTGACAAAATATTCATGTGACCCAACTTGAACACTGTTTTAGCCAAGTATTCTGTTACCCCTTTCTGACCCAAACTAGGCTCAAATCTGACCAAATGAGTATATCGTCAAAATAGACAACAACAAATTTGTCAATCACCGGTTTGAGTACTTGGTTCATCAATCTCATGAAAGTGCTAGGGGCATTAGTCAAGCCAAAGGGCATGACTAACCATTCATACAAGCCTCCCTTGGTTTTGAATGCCGTTTTCCATTCATCTCCTTCATATATTCTGATTTGGTAGTAGCCACTTCTAAGATCAATCTTAGAAAAATATGGTGGCTCCATGAAATTCGTCAAGTAAATCCTCCAACCTTGGAATGGGATAGCGGTATTTGATTGTAATCTTGTTGATTACATGGCTATCCACACACATCCTCATGCTATCATCCTTCTTAGGCACAAGTAAGGCCGGGACAACACATGGACTCAAACTCTCTCTAATCAATCCCTTGGAGAGAAGTTCATCCACTTGCCTTTGTATTTCTTGAGTTTCTTGTGGGGTCATTCTATAGGCCAGTTTGTTTGGGAGAGTAGAGCCGGGAATGAGGTCTATTTTGTGTTGGAAGGACCTTTGTGGTGGTAGACCGTGAGGGATTTCTTGTGGAAAGACATGCTGAAAGGTTTGGAGAAGTGGGGTAAATAAAGGATGAGCATGGGTAGTAGGCTCTGGCCATTCTAACTGCATCAAAATCAACTCTTTAAAAGGTTCAAATTCATGGTGTTGGGATTTTAGAAGAGTGGTAAGGAAGACATCCATATGGGGGTTGTCTTTGGGTTTAGGAGAGGGGGCAGATTTGAGAGGAGTTAGGGTGATCTTTTTGTGGTCTTTATAGAAGGTATAAGTGTTCATTCGGCCATTATGCATGACACTTCTATCAAAGAGCTAAGGTCTCCCCAATAAGATATGGTAAGTATTCATGGGCACAATATCACACCAAATCTCATCTTTATAGTTCTTGCCAATTGAAAGAGAAATAAGACAACGAGAAGAGATTTGCATACCCGTACCCTAATTGAGCCATTGAATAGTGTAGGGCTTGGGATAGGGTGTGACCGTAAACTTGAGCTTGTCCACCATGGTTTTGGATGCAACATTAGCACAACTCCCACCATCAATGATGAGTGAGCATACCTTGCCTCCCACGGTGCATCTGGTGTGGAAAAATGGCCTCTCTTTGCTCCATGTCATCTTGAGTAGTAAAGCCACTCAAAGCTCTCCTAATCACCAAAAGTTCGCCTTCGTCTGATCCCTCCTCAACTTCCTCTACATTTTCAGCCAAGTACACCTCCGTTCCTTCTTCCTCCTCCTCATTTGGCTCCTCAAAAGAAGCTTGATATTCAGCAAGGGATATCACTCTTTTGTTAGGGCATTCAGAAGCAATGTGCCCTAGGCTTTGGCATCTAAAACATCAGATCTTTTCCTTGGGCTTGGGAGGTAATTTTATGGAGGCTATGGGGGCGCTAGGGGGGTATTTTTGGACAGTGGGGGGGTTTGAGGTTTAGGGGTAAAGTAAGCTGGTCTTTGAGAGGGAAAAGGCTATGGGGTAGGCTTGGACAGGGCTCCCTTTCCTTTGGATTTTCTTTGTTGCTCAACGTTGTTGGCCAAAGAGCTTAAGTCATCAAGGGAAGTATAGGGGTGTAATTCAACAACATGAGTAATATGTTCATCCAACCCACTTAAATACCTCACCATAGTTTGAGCATCATCTTCCCTCAAATCACATTTCAATAGGAGTTGTTCAAACTCCCTAGTGTACTCCTCTACACTCTTGTTCCCTTGTTTCAGATGATGAAGTCTCAAGTCGTTGTCTTGAAGGTAATAAGAAGGTAGAAATTTAGACTTAAGTTTATCCCTCATTTTAGCCCAAGTTTTGATTTTCCCCTTTCCTTTTCTGGCTCTTTTAGCCACTAGGTTAGCCCATCAAATAGATGCATACTTTCTAAGCTTGAGAGCAACAAGTTTTACCTTTTTGTCCTCCGGGATGTCATTATATTCAAAGACTCTCTCAACGGTTTGAAGCCAATCCAAGAAGTAATCCGGATCCAGTTGGCCTTCAAATTCAGGGATATCAACTTTGAAGTCACCATAGCTGCCTTCACGCCTTCCATGGGGTCTTCTAATGGAGCCTCTGTCATTTGAATTCCCTTGGACGCTATTTTCCTCCCTCTCGGACTCATCAGAATCAACACGGGTGTGGTGCTGTTAGGGGTTCTGTTCTACCTCCTTTTCTCTTCTAAAACTTGGTTGACTTGAGTTTGGAGGTACTTAACTTTAGCCTCCATCTCAGCCTTTTCTCTAAGAGCTTGCTCGGTAACTTGTTCCGGAGTGAGACTAGACGACATTCTGGTCGGCATATATATGGGTTCTTTGAGGATTATGTGTTTGTGGAGGGCCAGATAAGCAAAAGGAGCATGGCCTAGGGGTGGCACGGTCGTGCTCAATGACACGGTGTGTCTGTGCCAAAATTCTGATTGGCACGGTGAGAGAATTCAGGCAAGGCACGGTGTGGCCGTGCCAGATTTCTGCCGGATGCTGAGGGAATTTCGAGTTTAATGGTTTGTGTTTGGGAATGTGTTTGGGATGGAAGCTCGGCCAAGATTGTAGCCTAGGCTCTGATACCAAATGATATATGTAGCCTCACCAATCACTCCAAACACACAAGGCTCACGTATACTAGCAACAAATTTGTAACTTGGAAAGATAGTGAATGCAAGCAAGGGATAGATAGGCAAGACCTTAAGACAAGGGATAATCCAAAAGGAGCCACTCTTGCTAAGAACTTGGGCAATCTCCTTAGCCAATTAGGATACAAAATTGAATCACTACCTAATTGATACAAGGAGACCTAGAACACCACTTGAGGGGCCAACCTCAAGATATAGAACTAGGGTTTTGTGAGAGAAAGAGTGTTTAGACTCAATCTGGAATTTTACTTGATACTTGATGATTGCTTCCAAAACAAACTTAGCTATGGCCCTTTTATAGGGCTGGCCTTACATATGAAAAGACACAAACACAAATTACTAGGCTAACATAGGAAATGCAAGAATCAAAATACAAGGAAACTAAGAAAAACAAAGTATCATGGATAATTATATCTTGAACCATGAATCATCAACTTGGAGACTAGATTAAACTCATTTTCCCAACTAGCACATGATGTATCAGCCTTAGAAGTAAGAGGGACATGGGTTAAGTCCCTTGAACAGAAGTTTCTTTATGCATTAATTGCTCCTAGTTGTCAGCGCGTTCACACAGCAGCAGGGCCAGATTCAATGTGCCATAACTCTCTTGTTTGTGATCCAAATTCGATGATTCAGGAGTCAAATGAAAGCTTGAAGAATCTATTTTCCAATGGAACAAGTTTCACTAGATTTGGATTAGCCGTTTGGGAGAAATGGGCCGTAGAAGTCAGATGGTCCAAACTGGACTAGATTCTGGCCGGTTTACTTGTGGGCGTTATTTGATCAACCAAATGAATTTCAAATGACTTGAAACTTTTTTATTTGAAAGCTGACTTCTTAGGCTTGACAAGGGAGAAGGGTCCCATTAGAATTCCCGAGGTCTTCTTGCTGCAAAAGGTGCACAAAGCTGGACCTGTTTCCGGTCGAACTGGACAGGAGGATATGGTTATGAATTAAGGCATTTCTGACCATGGCATGGATTTCCTTGACCTCATTGACACTCCTCTGACCTCCTTGTCTTCCTCAGTGGCATTGGATGCTTTGGCTTGATGGTCTCCATCAAATAGTAAGCCATTGATCAACATGGGTGATGTTAACAGTATAAGGATCAAATAGAGGAACCCAAGGTTTAAGGATAAGGTTGAGGCCACTCACAAACTAGGGTCGATTGATCCAAACATATTCCTTATCCTAGACAGTGGCAAATTTAAATAAAATCCACCCATTTTTCATGTCAACATAATCTATCTGCCCCTTAACCTGAAGCCAGTCCCTTTTCATTTTGACTCGAATTAGGTGGAAGTGAATGGACTCCCCCTATATTTTCCAAAAAGACTCATAGTTGCCAGGTCAAATTCAGTATGGGTGATTGAAAAGGGATTTACCTTATGCGTTGATTCTCGGTGACCCTCGGGAGTATGAATATGATATTCTGCCCTAGTTCGAGAAAGAGAATGACCACTGATACTTCCCAGTTCGAGCTTAACAACCCAAGAGAAGGTTACAATGGGCGTCTTATCCTTACAGCCTGCACTATAAGAAGAGCTTCCATCCAAGTTAGTTGGAAGCTGAGGTCCGGAAGTAAGACCATCATGGGGAAGTTGAGCATAATTGAGCAAATTGGCATTTTGGGCCTGGTCAGAGGAATCAGACTCAATAGAGTGTGGCTGAGAGTGGGAGGAAGGGGTTGTAGACATTCGTAGTACCCACTGAGGAGAAGATGGGGAAGCAGGGTTGAAGGAGATGAGTTGTGAACTACATATATTTATAGACAGATAGCACTCCAAGTGAACCCAATATCCAAGCTCATACCACAATTTAAAACACAACCGACTAACCCATTAGGCAAACCCCCCCACAACCCCCTTGAGAACACATAGCTTCATTATAAAGATAACAACAAATTAGGATCCCATAATCAGAGAAATAAGAATAAACAAAGAAAGTAATAACCAAAAACCTAGCACAGCAAACCCAAATCCCAGAAGAAATCACTGACTTTAAAGTAATGTACCATATAACCGACATCAGATGAACAATTAGTAGTCCATCAAGATTATATCTTACCAAAATCGAGCAAACATCATGATAACTACAACCATCGAGTGCTAGATCAGATCTCAAGCTAGTAGTTGCTATAGAGTACTCATCGCGGCTACCCACAAGTTCTGCAACTGCATATAGCTACCACGTTGCATTAAATGCTTCTCTCTCATCACCAGTGCAAGAAAGGAGATGAGGAAGACAACCATCAGAACCCAAATCAGGCTCCCAGATAGAAAAACTGGAAAAAAGCCAAACAAAGGTGCCATAATCATCTCTAAAAAATTGAAAAGTAACACTGTAAAGTGACCGACAGATCCGATCTGTAATGATAGCAAGTTGGATGGGCTTGGCTAAACCCACATCTATACATTGTGGGTTTGAAGTCAAGTAAAAGGATGATTGAAGTCACTAGGCATGGGCGGTGAACTGCAGAGAATGGGTAGTGGAGGTGGCTGAAGGAGGGTCTGGAGGTTTCTTAGGTTTCATAAAAGGGGACCTTTGGGCAGTGGGCAAAGACCAGTAGGCTTAGAGGGGTCGCTCTCTCTCTCCTCTCTAGGGAAGCATTTTGTTCATTGCTCACCATAGTATATATTTATATATACATGGTAACCAAACTTCATAGTTTTATAACAATCGATTAAGGCTCCAACACAAGTAGTTTAGTACCAAATATGCAAACTTAAATTACAATAATTTTCAACATCATTCAAAGTAATCTAAAACACAAGGCAAAGCATATGACACCATCAAATATTGTTTGTATAACAATCGTACATTATTCTCATCCTTATCATTATCCCCATCCTCATTCTCTTATTGATCATCATCGTCATCATCATCATCACCTTCGTCTTCACCACTACCTTCACCACCACCACTACTTTTTCCCTTTCCAACACCAACATTAGCGGAGACTGGAATTGTAAATTGCAACAAAGTTTTTGCAAGTTTGCTGGTTTCAGAAAGTTGTTTACTGGTTTGGTCTAGTGTTTCTCAACCCGATTCAACCTCTTCTTTAACTTTTTCATTGATTGCTTCTCCTTTTCAAGTACTGCAATAAGAACTTTGGTAGTAGTTGATGGACTAGTGGAAGAAACACATGAATCTTCCATTCCAATAACAACAACACCTCCCGGTGTACATGAATCTTCCATTCCAATAACTTCTTCCAAATATTCATTTAAGTGTGTGTAGATAGTTGAGGAAGTGGTATTGCATCCCCTTTAGTACCTTCACCTTGAGTAGATGGTTGAATCTCCACAAGCCTTTTTTCATACTTTTCCTATAGGAAGAAAAATTCAAACATTTTTGTCATTTCAATAATAGAAGACAATTAAATGGAAATTTTAGTAAATAAATAATTTTTCAAAAACAAGTAACTTATATATGCCTCTTTTGACTTTTCATCAACAAATGATTGATATTTTTTCTCGGAGTTGGTGCATGCAAATGATGCATCAATTGTTGGCTCTTTTTTTAATTCTTCATCCTACATACAACTAAAAGTAGAATTGGTGATTATCAAATATGCTTAAATAACATTTATTAATTAGATCAAACAAATTCACACATACACAAAATGTATTACCAGTCTTCTTTAATGCTCAGACTGGGAATTAATCCACCACAACGCATATATAAACCTATCCCTAATGATGATGCTCGATTTATCTTGCCTAACACACTTTTCTCCTTGAATTTGTTAGACTCCTAATATGCACACAAATCATCATAAACTTCTGTGCTTGCAATAGGTTTGTTTTCATTTTTTTGAATCTCAAAAGTCATTCCTTTTAATCTTGACGACTGATGAAACTCAAAAACACGCCTAAACTCATCAGCATGCTCATCATCCCAACAAAATTTATTCCAAAAATAAACCAAAATTATAGTTACATATAAGTATATGTAAAATTATAGTTACACTTCTCATGATATTGGAAAGGTCATGAATGACATCAGTGTGGTTTGGATAAAATCTGTCAAAAATTATATAAATGCATAGTATTATAATTTTCATTTTATAATGTTAACTAAAGAAGAAACATCAATCACAACAAAAAGTAAGTACTTGGTCTTTTCCACTTGGAAAAATCTTCATCTTGTTTTATCATTGGGCTTTTTCATTAGGTTAAGAGACCTCTTAAGAAGGATGAAAAGTCTCAGAAGTAGGGGTAGTTGTTGGAGTGGCACTACAAGTAGGTATATGGCCAAAAGAAAGTTGGGTTACCTGGATAGTGGATGGGTGAGTATGTGGTTGGGTATGGTTTTGAAAGGGCGAAGAGTTTGTAGGGATAGAATTTTGAATGGGATCTACTTCTGTAAAGCGAATGGTAGGTGATGGGCTAGATGCGGGACTCCATTGAGAAGAAGTGAAAGTGAAACAAAACTTTTCTTGGTGTGACTTTTATTCGACATCTTTCAAGTGAAAAAAACTAATGAAAAAAATTAAATACACAAAATTAACAATTGTTATGCAAATAATCAAAAAAATAAACAAACAATGCTAGATCAACTACTGAACCTTTAAAGAAAATATAAAAAGAAGATTAAAAAGAAAAAGAAAACATAGAATACTTTCAAGAATTATATACAATCATACTACATAAACAAGACAAGATCACAAAAGAAACAACATGCCTCTAATTTGCGCAAGGTCAAAACAATGATCTTTTCCATTTGGGTCAGTTTATCCTCTCACAACACTATTGAGCATCAATCTCTAAAGAATTGGCTAAGTTCAGCAAGAAGCTTCCATATTTGTTCAGGTAGTGCATTAAATACAATGGGAAGTAATGACTGCACGGGCACATGGCAATCGTGGCCCTTCCAACCACTTATCTTGACTTTATCGACATAGGCACATTTAGCTAAATATGATAAATATTTATAAGGCATTCTTAAATCTTTAGCCCATTGATAAACAACTCTTTTTTGCTCCATACTCCATGGTGAAGGTGAATTTTGCATTTGGTTTCACAATTTTGCCAATAGCAAACTCTTTATGTTCCAATTCTTTGCATCTAAATATAATTTCAAGTCCATTCTTGCTTTAACACTATCCTTTGTTTTGCCATCCACATTGTTGAATAGTTTTTGGGAGTAAGGATGAAAAATTTATCATCTTCTGGGACAGTGTTAAAAATTAAGTCATTTGTTATTTTAGCCAAATTATAATCTAAGAAAAGCAATAAAAGTGACTAAATATGATTAACTAAACTAATTACTTACTAATTCTAATCTAAATATAGTTAGTTAAACTAAATTAAAATAAAATACAATTAGCACAAAACATCATTCTAATTAATAATATACTAACAAAGCATCTAATTAAATTAGGAAAGCATTAAATCCTCGAACTAAGAGAAGACAGAGAAAATGGAGTACCTCAAAAGTTTAAAAATCCATCATTGGAGGTTAGCCTCTATTGTTGGAGCAAGTGGATGAAATTTGTGGCATGACTTCCACTTTTTCTCATTAATCTAGCTTAGCTAACTCTAATCTAACCCATGACTAACCAATTAGTCAATATTTCAAAAGGGGTTTTTCAAACCCTACCTTGAATGAAGAAGATCAGAGTTGAAAATATAGATTTGAGATAAGAAAGAGAAAGATTGAAAGTAGAGAAAGGAAAGAAAACAAGATCCAAAGGTAATCAACATCATTAAAGCATTAAATCAGCCCAAAACAAGAAGGATTGAATGCCAAAAGTAAAAGGCAAGAGATTGAGCAAACTAACCATTCAATTGAAGATTTTAAAGAGTAAATGCCATTTAAAAGAGAATCAAATAATTGAAATTAACACTCAAATAACTTTAAATGTGGCTACATCAGTAAAATTAAGCACTAATCTACTCATAATCACTACCTTGAGAATTTTAAACCAAAGCTAACTCTACCTCTAAAACCTAATTAAAAACTCTAGCTTCTTACACATATGGGCGAAGGGGGTTTATATGGACTCCAAAGCAGTGAACATGGCATGTCGTGCCATGTGGCACGGGTGGACTATGCCAAGTTTATGATTTTGAGACAACAACAGAGAAAAGTAGGGTTTTAACACAGTCATGACACTTGGCATTAGCAGCCCATGCCAAATTTCTGCATTGTTCTTCTTTTTTATTTCTCTGACAATTTTTATGCTTGTTAACCCTGCCTTTCTTCATGGTTATCCTAGGTTAACGTGCCTAAGTTTCAACACATTCACACCCATTATCCGCCCTTTGAGCAATTGTCTTTATTATCTATAAAACCAACAAAACACTAATAAACGATCTAATTTACCAATTATTATCGACAAAATCTAGGTAGAATAGGGTACAAAATTCCTATATATTGAGCCTGAACACACATCTATGATGACATTGAAAATAGCATCAAATACATTCTTCTTTATATGCAAGGCATCCAAGTTGTGTAGAAGTAAATTTGTCTCCCAATATGGCAATTCCCAAAATATACTTCATTTGGTTCAGTTATGAAGTTGTCCAATATCTTTAATGATAAATGGCCCATTTTCCGTCACCTTAGGAAGGTCTTGCACATTTTGTCGTATTCGTTCCTTAAGTCTAATAGGAGGCCTCCTATTTTCAATCTTGTTCTTCCTAAATGCATCCTTATTCCTCTTAAATTGATATCAATGGGCAAAAATAGTCTATGACAGTCAAATCATGTCGGTTTCCATATATTCTCTAAGGGGAAAGTTTTAGAAGAGGACATATGAATTGGACCAGGTAGTTTTCCATGAGTACTCCACCCAAATAACATACCATACGCTGGAAAGTCCTTAATAGTCCACACTAATGTGGCATTCATTTGAAATTTTCCTTCCTAGAAATGTTGTATGTTTGGGCACCTTCATTCCATAAGGTTTTCAAATCATCTATCAAAGGTTGTATATATACACCTATAATTTTTTGGACTAAGAATACAAGTAAAAAAGATATAAGATGTAGTCATACACATTCCTAGAGGAAGGTTATAAGGAGTTATAATTACTATCAACCATGAATATTGCTTTGCATATTGTGATGAAAATGGAGAGAAGTCATCAGCACATAAGCCAAGTCCAACATCATATGGTTCAGAGGCAAAATTGGGCCATATTTAATCAAAATGATTCTATGCTTCCCCATCTAATGGATGAATAACACTCATGTAGGGACAAAAACTATGAGATACAAAAAACCTTTTAAGCATAGAAATGATGGGAAGATAACACATTTTTGCAAAAGAAACATCCTTTCACTTTTCTCTTTTTGTTTGGACTTATGCAACTTATGTCAAAGAGCATCACAAAATCTGCATTGCTGTAGATATGCATCATCTCTATAATATAACATACAACCTTTAATGCAACATGCTATTTTAACATAAGTAAGCCCTAATTATCTCACTATTTTTTTTTTTTTTTTTTTTTGCATATGAGAACTTAGTTGGGATATAATTGTTAGATAGATATGCTTCTTTTATAAGGTGGACAACTTAATTAAAATAACTTTGGACATATTGTGCCAGAATTTAATACTCATCAACCTAAGAGCAACAGATAACTCAGAATGATTAGTGCAACCATCCCACAATGGATGTTGGAATGAATCTAACAAGTCATAAGATCTCTGTTCATCTGGATTTGGAGGTTCTCGCACATGTCGATTAAAAGCATCTTCAAGCATCGTGTGATATGCATCATTGGCCATACCATGATTTTGGAAGGAAGTACTAGATGGACTATGATGCATGTTAGTTTCTTCATCTTCATGTGGTTGAAGTTCCCCATGTGCATCCAATACCAATATCCACTAGTGATCCTTTCTTATATAGGTGAACTTTTACTTGCTTAGGTGGTAGAAATTTTGTGTTCTCACAGTTCGCGTAAGGAAAGCTATATATATTCTCTCTCAAATACATATGAAGGTTTCATATGAACTTGTCAAACTCATTAGCCCCCTTATGAGCTCGTGTGTTAATCCACCTCTATTAGAAAAAAGTCTATTAACCATCCACCTACGATGCTTTAGTATTTTCATGTTACTTTTAAGTTAGAAGAGATTATTTCATTGGTTTTTTCAATTCTAACAATAGTATAAATATTTAATAAAAAAATCATGCACATGAACAATGTATCAAAGTGCAAGTAGCTTATTACGTGAAAGGATGGTTTTCGCACCAAATGACAACCACATGTAGACAGAAAATCGAATGCCCAACTTGCAAATAGGGGTGTATAAAAAAAAAGGAAACGAAAAACCGAACCGAAAAACCGAGCCAAAAAGCTGGGCCAAAAAATCGGTTAAGCGTACAATTTTTTCAAAAAACTCGGTTTGGTTAACCGAACCGAAAAAAGATTTTGGTTTTCAGTTCGGTTACGACTCGGACTATTTGAAAATTCGGTTAACCGGCAGTTAACCAAGCCGAAATTAATTTGTTTCGAGAAATTTATGCATAAAAAATAAAAAATTTAGGTAAGAAAGTGCACTTTTTTTTTATTATTTATGAATGCTAACCAAAATTTAATTTTTATAAAAAAATTTTAACCATAAAAATGAACAATTTAGGTGAGAAAGTATACTTTTTTATTTATTTGTGAACGGTTAATCGGTAACCAAATCGAAAAATCAGTTAACCGAGCCGAAAAATCGTTTAACCGATTTTTTGGTTCGGTTACGGTTCGGGTTGTGGACGAATCGAAATTTTTGGTTAACCGTTTACCAAAATTTTCGGTTCGATTACGGTTCAGAATTTTCTTGAACCGAAGAACCGGTTAACCGATGTTTGGTTAACCGAAACTTCGGTTAACCGGTTTTGCACGCCCCTACTTGCAAATCATTAGACAACCGCAATACAATTGCTTCGGCTTCACATTATAAAAGGCAGTATTGGGCCATACCCAACGATCACAAAAATCGTTGTTGGCCAATTAATCCCTTCCGACATGCTAAGAAAATTATTATACAATTGCTTACTCAATAATATACATAGTTGCATTAGTGAAAATTACATACTTCTAGAACACATGTTGACAATCAAATTACCGCCACTGTCAATCACTTATATAGTTATATCACTCAACTGCAAATATGTCACATATACGTTCGCAGAAAAAAAAAAAGAAAAAAAAGAGTGCTTGTATATAAGTAGTAAATGAAGTTGTACAAAAAATGGATCAAATCATAAAGATATGAGAAATTAAAATTGAAGTTGTATCAAAAATAGTTATAAATAAAAATTAAGTCACGCACAAGCTATTTTAAAATTTTAGTTATTTAAAAATTAGAAAATTTTAAAAATATTATACCACATAACTGAGAGAGAAACATGTACACATAATCTAGATTATTATTCACAAGGCGCTTTCTTGTGGGAGAAAACACCCTCATTACACTAATCGTTTTAATGTCAACTCGCCAACTACCTTTGATGCACTAATGGAAATTCTTGAATAACAACTTGAGTCACTGCTCAGAAAATATAATGGTATGACAATAAGTGTAATAGCAACCATATGCACTAATGTGTGTGTGTGTGTATATATATATATATATATATATATATATATATATATATATATATATATATATCTATATATATATATATCTGTGTATGTATATATATGTGTGTGTGTGTATATATATATATATATGTGTGTGTGTGTGTATATATATATATATATATATATATATATATATAAAGATGTGATGCCAATACATTTCCCTCAAATAGTAATTACTTAATGTATTAGGGCATTTTAACAACAACAACAATAATAATAACAATAATAATATATCACCCAAACTATACTCTTAATTTGACCACTATTTATAATCTTCATATTTCTTTCCTTGCAATCTCTTTTTGACTAACTTTCACAAATTTTTGTCAAATTTGCAAAAACTTTACAGTAATCAAATTATCTCATATCATGATGTCGGAAACTTATTATAATCCTAAACTTTAGTGGACCTTAAGGATTATATGTGCCTTTGATACACAGGCCCTGTTTTTTTATAGTTTAATTAATCCAACTCACACTCACCCACTCCTTCTCCCCTCTTCCCACTCTTTCTCACACTTAAAAGAATATATCACTCCTTATCACATTCACCCACTCCTTCCCACACCTACATAAAATAACCATTTCTCATATTCTGAAAATTTTTATAATTTATGTAATTGTGTGTACGAATAATCTGATAGCAATTATGAGCAGTTTTAATTTTTCGGATGTTATGGAATAGTTTTTTTTTTTTTTTGTTTTCATTGGTTGCGAGATATTTGTTGTAGGTTAAGAAGCGTACATGGTTATTGCTGTGTATGTGACAGAATAATTTTTTGTACATCGTAATCCGTGACAGAAGTTGGAGATGTTTATTTCCTACATATAATTTTTTGGCGTTGTTCGTAATTCGTGATAGAAAGTGTAGATGTATTGTAGTTGACATTATTTTTCGTAATTTTATATTACTTGAATTTTTTATTTTTTATTTTGTTCTTTTTTATTTTTTAATTTTTAATTTTTTTAATTTTTGTATTTTTTGTTTTTATTTTTGCATTTTTGTTTTTTTATTTTGTTTTTTATTTTAATTTTTTAATTTTTCAATTTTAATTTTTTATTTCTATTTTATTTTTTAATTTTAAATTTTAAATTTTTTAACTTTTTAATTTTTTGTATTTATTTTTATTTTTTATTTTTTATTTTTTATTTTTAAATTTTTTGTATTTATTTTAATTTTTTGTTTTTTATTTTTTATTTTTTATGTTTTATTTTTTATGTTTTATTTTTATTTTTTATTTTTTATTTTTAAATTTTTTTGTATTTATTTTTATTTTTATTTTTCATTTTGTTGTATTTATTTTTTTATTTTTTATTTTTCTTTTTTATTCCAGAAAAACAACCTATGAAAAATTCCAAAAAAATAAAAAAATCAAAAAAAATAAATACAAAAAAATTAAAACTAAAAAATTAAAAAATTTAAGAAAAATAAAAATACAAATAAAAAATAAAAAATATAAAAAATTTACGAAAAATAAAAATAAAAATACAAAATAAAAATACAAAATACAAAAATACAAAAATAAAAAGTAAACAAAATAAACAAAATAAACAAAATAAAAAAGAACAAAAAAGAATAAACAAAAATAAAAAAATTTCATCATCATTAATTACTATCATAATAAAATTATTACATTATAAAACAAAAAAATATTAATAACTAATACTTCAACTTCATTCAACTACATTCAACCCACTCCTTCCCATACTTTAAAAAAAAAAAAAAAAAATACCACACTCACCCACTCCTTCCCCTTCTTTCCTACACTCACCCATCCTATACCCATTATTTCCCACTGAAAAGAACAGGGCCACATTTTGTAATTGTATATTAATTGAAGTCTTCTAAAAAGGCAAGGTGAATAGGTGAATATTGAGTATGGTTCCAAATAGGCCAAACATCTTCAACATCCTATATACTTATTTGTATTTAGTTTTGATTGCTATACCGTTTTGCAATGTGATCGTCCAAATTTGAGATGATTATTCTTTACTAGATTTAGGTTATAATCTATGTTATCCACCTGTAAATTTTTTTTAAAAAAAATAACATCCCTAATTACAATATAGTATTACAACATAGTATAGCTTTTGGATTTTCAATTATACCTTTTGATATTAGTTCTTTTCACTATCATGCTACTGCTTCCTTTTATTCATGGACTTGCTTGATACTTCTTGAAAAAGCTAAGATGGAATTTATGACTGTGGAATAGAATTTGTTCCGTAAATACTTTTTTAATTAAAAAAAAACCTTGAGGAATAAAACAAATTTTTTCCATCATTCAAAGCTTAGGTAAACTCACTAGGTCTCATACCAATAACCATGACTATGTGTTACACAACTCGAATGTCATTGGTTAGTTCCCTTCCTTCATTTTATTGCCTAGATCTATATATAATTAGTCTTAACTATTTCATAAAACTTAGGCCCTGTTCTTTTCACGGTTTAATGAACCCAACTCACTCCTTCTCACACCCACCCACTCCTTTCTCCCCTCTTCTCACTCTTTTCCACACTTAAACAAAAATACCACTCCTTCTCACTCTCACCCAGTCTCACTCACTTTCACCCACTTCTACCTATAATTACTATTTGGCATAGTTTGAAAACTCTTATAATTGATATAATTGTACGTCCAAGTATTCTGATACCAATTATGAAAAATTTTATTTATTTTTTAGATGTTATTGGAATATTTGTAAGTTGTGCCATAAATTGTACATGAAATTATTTATGTTCTACGTATTAAAGAAATGATAATTTTTGTATTTTTAAAATTTTTGCGTTGATAAGCAAATGTTAGTTATTCGTAAGTGGTAGATGTTTTCAGTTTAATTTTTATATGAAACAGATGGTTAGAAATGATTTTTTATTGACTCTGAAATTTATTATACGTCACCAAGACATAGATTGTTGTGGTATATGTAACACATTAGTTTCCAGCCATCATAAATCGTGATACAAAATGCAGATGTTTTTATTTAGTGTTCACGATAGAACTAACGGATGTTATAAATGTTAACAGTTGTAAAAGTAATGGTAATCGTTTACGTTGTGAGATGAACATTTGTTGCTGGCGATAGAAAGTGGAGCAATAATTTCACTAATTTCATATGAAACCGAATATTCATTAAACAGATACATGACATATGTCACGTTCTTATTGGATTTGTGGATTACAGTTGGATATAATAAGATTGTATTCGGATAATATTTTTGGTGATATCTGATTTCGAATTTCAAACTAATTTTATCGGTACCGTTAACGTAATTAAGAATTGAGGAATAGTAACGTTCAATTTCAGTCAGACAGTGCAAAAATGTCACAAAATATGAATAATTAATTTGCACACAAAAAATGAAAATTGTTTATGTAATTTTCAGTTCAACAATCAATTAATCGTAACCCAACCAAAGTAAACCATATTTGGGCAACGTACAGTACGACATTTAACTTTAAATTTCGGTGAAAATTAACAAATTCCAAAAATATACAACAAAAATTAACATCTGCAACTGATTCAACTCATTTACGAAAATTTAAATTTTTTGGGGGGCAACAACGACTATCAAACAATATTTTATAACCGGCTAAACACATAAAGAAACTCTTTTTCTATTCAAAATTTAATTTTAAGATCGTTACTTACTATCATAAATAAAAAAACTACATTAAAATACAAAAATATATAATTTAAACCAACTCTCTAACTTCATTGAACTCCTTTCAACTCCTGCCCACTCTCACCCACTCCTTCTCCTCTTTTCCACACTTAAAAAAAAAATATCACTCTTACCAACTCTCACCCACTCCTTCCCTCCCTTTTCCACACTCACTTATCCCACATCCATCATTTCCCACTGAAAAGAACAGGGCCTTAAGCATATGAATTTCCCAACTACTTTACAACACAATTGTACTAAAATAGTTACTATTAATCAACACACATTGGGTGCAAATCAAAATTAGTAATGATAATTAAACAACAATATCAATAATAATATTGCAATATATAATATTTTTCAAATTACATAGTATCACAAGACAATGTAGATGTCAGTTTATTTGTAAAGAAATCTAATCGCATACTTGTTGAATTAACTAAAACTAATAAAAATATAAATATATATAAACATGGATAAATATGAATTAAGCAAGAGAATGCTCGCAATCATATAATATCAAAAACATTAGTAAATGTGAATTATTTTACATAAACTTTATTTGAAAATTGATGAATTTTAGACTCCAAACCTATGTAAATTTAGCAAGAGACTCATCCAAAGGTAGAGATATAGGAAAGTGGCACCAGCTATGTGCTTGCACTTAATTTTAAATTGATAATATCATTGGCCATATGCTTACATTATTTTTTTTTTTTTTTGGGGAAAATACTTTCAATGACACAAGCTCCATTTTTAAAAAAAAGTTTCTAGAGAATGTAATTTCTAACATTGTACCATGATGTGATGTCCTTTTAAGGGGAGAGTGTATGCTTCCTAATAATGCAAGCTAAATAAGTGTTTTAAAACTATGTCATAATGTTAATAATATGCCGACATGAAGGTGGTATGCTATTAAGGACAACATTAAGGACTATGCTAATGATCAAAATCGTGGGTCAAAATTAGTCAATTAATTTCAATTATTTGAGAACGATACAAAGACTGAGGATTATATGTATTTAATAATGGCATGCATTTTCCTAGCTATTTTCAACTGAACTCAAGTATTGAAAATTACTGTCAATAATTACTAAATTTATATCCAAGTGATAAGTTATATGCCATGAGGGCGTTCTAATTTCATTTTGCAATTGTTAACCAAATCCCTCACCGGTCAATAAATGATGGGAACTAGAAAAGGTTAGCGTATGATTACATTAAACCTCAACTTATCAATGCGTTTGAGCATCAAGACATGACTAGATCTAATAATTTTAACTGCCCCAAATTAGATAATTTTTAAACAATGTCTTGATTAACAATCCCAAATCATCCAAATGCTATGTGCCAAACAACAAACCAAAAAACCAAATATGAATCAAAAGTGAAAAGAAAAGTGGCTCTCCTTGGCAACAAATTAGCCACAATTAGTCCAAAGTAACCTTAAAGTTAGCCATAAATAGTCCAAACGATGCCTACCCGCCTGTATATTTCATGATAACAAACAATAATTTCATCTTAAACAAGAATGTTTATGTATTTCTACACAAAATATAAACGAATTCAGCAAACAAAGAATACATGTTCATGATACTACTCACCCAATTCAAAGAACAGTTTTGAAAAAAAATGAAATGGAAACGAGAACATAGCAGCAAAACAAAAAGAAATTACTTGAGGAGTGGGTGCAGAAAGAAAGAGGCCCCACGAAGCTACAGATCCTGGCAAAACAAAACGAGAACTAATCGATGGCTGCTGCTGGAACTGAAGCACAGAAAATGAGTGAAGAAGACAACATAAAGAAACAAGAGGGGGAGGAATCGAAGCAACAAGAACAAAAATGAAAGTAACATAAAATTGAATCACAAATCACCTGATTTAATGCATTGGACAAACTGGAGGATGTAGCAATGGTGGATGATTGGTTGCGGAGGAGGCGCCACTTCGGGGGAGAGACATAGGCGTGGCTGAGGGGGGTCAAAGCACCAGGAGAGAGAAGGATGACTGAGGGAAACGTGTGGTTGAGGCCATAGTGAGAAGCAAATGTGGGTTGATTGTTTAATGTTAGGTCTAGGATTTTGTTGTTACTTTACCGATTTTGTGACCACCAATTAATTTTTTATGGTCACAAAATCAATCTCAATATTATAGGGAAGAGTGTACTAAATTTTGAAATATTAAAATTTATGACTAATTTTATAGTGGAGTGAAACACAAAATATGACTAAATTTCACATTACTGAACCTTTGGATAGAACATTTCTCACTATCCACTATTTGTCTCAAAATTAGTCACAATTTGTGATTGTTTTTAGACAGTCACAAAAAAGTAGTTAGAAATCCTAGTCTTTCTTGTAGTATTCTGATGCTGGCAAATACATATAAAGATCCTCTCCAGGGCGAGGGTTGGATAGGGAAGTTATGTCAAATAAATACTACTTGAGTTGCTTAAAAGTTTCATTTGCTTCTCCAGTCAATTTAAAGTGTTTGATTAACCGTAGGTACTTTAAGAATGGGAGACACTTTTGGACAAAATTAGAAACAAATACTCCTAGGACTACGTTGTAACCAGTTAGTTTCTAAACCTCCCTAATGATTCTAGGATTTGCATATTTAGGAATGCCTTTATTTTTTTAGGGTTTGCCTCAATCCCTCATTCATTATTCATAAACCCAAAAAGCTTCCCAATTGATACCCTAAGAGGAAAATCTAGAAGCTATTTATATGAAGTCTTTGACTTGACAATCATATCACTGATGTACACCTCTATGTTTCTACTAACTTGCCGTTGAAAGAGGTTGTTAACTAACCTCTGATATATAGCATCAGTATTCTTTATCTCAAATGACATGACTTTATGACAATACTACCCTTGGTGTGTGATACAGCTGTGTGTTCCTGATCTTGTTCCCACATAGGTACCTGGTAAAAGCCAAAGTAGGCATCCATGAATGTTAGGTAACCATGATCACTGGTCGTATCAACCAATTGATCAATCTTCGAAAGTAGGAAGTAATCATTAGGACAAGCCTTGTTAATAGGGCTACCACTATGACCACAAATGCATGCGTGTTCTGGTGTAGTGAAGATATCGTTCCCTACGAGGACTAATGGTAATCTATTGAGTTTAATCCTTTAAAAGTGCTACAAAGGCAATTTCGATTAAGAGTTGAATGACACTATAACCTAATTGAGGAATTTAATCAATTAAAAACATCTAGGGAATTGTTTCACCTTGTAAAGATGTGGATTAATGCAATATATCATGTACTTGATTTATTATGGGGGATTGAAAGGGGTGCAATCGTATATATAATTCAATCTTCTTTCGAAACAAACTGAATTCCATAATCTAACAAGTCATTATTTCAAATGCCGTTGTTTAGCGTAAGTTAACGATCTTTGATCGCTAAAACTCTGCTTAACAGGCAAATCTCTTTCACGTATTGCTAAATCAAGTCCTATCTCGTCAATCAAATAGCAACTTTCACCTTTTAGTCCTCTACTTAACTATTTAGAATTAGCGAATGAATTTGGCCAAAACCCAATTAGAACAATTACACATAAGATAGAATTCAACAATCCCAATCAAGAATAAGAACAACTAAATAAAGATGAAAGATTCTAACATCAATACTTGGCTAACAATCCCTAGATTGAGAAAACTACTCACACATATTCAAATCAACGAAACTAAACAGAGTTTTGAGAGAAGAAAACTTAGCACAATTAGATATCCTTCAAGGGTTTCCCAACTCTGCAAGGGCTCTAAAATAGCAAGCACTTCTTCAACACTCACACTTAAAACTACTAAAAATCTAAACTAAACTTTGAAAAACTAGAAAGGAATGAAAAGCTAGAGAGAATAGTTCTCTGCTTTGCTGTGTTCTGTGCTTTTTGCTGCGAAAATGGCCTTACTTATAGAGAAACACAATCAGTCTCAGCCACACAATGAAAGAAAACGAACACGTTAGCAGTTATTCCTGCACCACAGACCATGGCCCTCATCACGAACAGTTCGTGAACGGCTCTGTCTCGATGATCTTCTATTCTTTCTTTCTTTTACGGGCATGATGACTTGGGGATGTCCATAGGGATTCAAATTACACTCAATTATGATCAACTTTGGGGTAAAATGGTCTAAAAATCTACAAAATACTAAAAAAAGACATACCCGAGAATATATAAAACCAAAAAAAAGATTATAAATTATAATATAAAGCACACAATTCTCCCTGAAAATGGAGCAAAATAAACCTAAAAAATGATATACACTTATTACTTGTTTAGGTCTGTGTAATCCACACACTTTCTCCATGAACCATTTAGCTTCTTTGCCATGACTGTATAGCCAACTAGTTAGGATAGTTGCATTCTTTAATGAATACTACATCCCACAACTTTTGTAGTTCATCTGATAATACTTGATTTCTATTAGCTTTTTGCTTCACAAGCTTAGCCTAAGGATTTAGGGCCAACTTGTGAATCATGATGTTAGGATTTATTCTTGGCATTTCTTATACTACAATTGACCCTTAGGTTCTTGCTTAGGGTTCTTTCCATTCATATTATCAAGTTAAGTGACTAGGATCACATTGAACTCGGGCTGTCTAGAGCTTGTTTTTTGTTAGGTTGTGAGGCCTATCCCACTTTATATTCTAAATAAAGGATTGTGGCCTTCAAAGTGATTGTGTAGGACTCCATTGCACTCTTTTGGTCTGACACGATCCTCCTTACGGAGCCATTATTTATTATATATGACATTTCTAGGTTTTAGGTGGAGAGTGCAACTCTCAGAGAGTTTAGGAGTGTCTCACCACGATTATATTGTAGGAAGAAGGGATATCTATGATAACATAGTACACCATTACTCAGGAGGTCTTGCCATTTTGGGCCCCCACCTTGGTAGGCAACTTTATCATCCCAGATTCCCAGTGTATGTAGTGTAGCCTGTGAAACCTATGATGGGGATGATGCTAGACATATATTTCTCCTACAAGGCAGCCTCGATAAAGTAATCGTAGAACATGACATTTGTGTAACTTCTATTTTTCACCAATATCCCATTAATCTCATAGTTAGTAACTATCAACCTGGTAATCATTATACCATCACCCAACTGTCATATGGATCTAGCACTTCTAAGACCATCTTAGAAAGAGAGTTCACAGATACCTGGGTTACTTTAGGGCTGCTTAGCCTATAGTTCTCATATGACTTTTCCAGACCCTGTTTGATAGCCCAACCATAGGTAGTTCCCCCTGAAATGACATATATGTTGCCTGTAATGGTTATAACTTGAGAGTCATCTTCTTTTGAACTCTTCTAATATGTTTCTCTACTTTTAGCCCAACTCTTCAGGTACTTATCCAGTTTTGCTTTGTTGGCTAGATCTTTAAGTATTCTATCCATATCCGAGTAGTATTAAGTCATACTCATAGTTCTTGTGGAAGGAACACCACTTTTCTTCATTCTTTGACCTCTGCTTGAGAGGCTTGAGATCCTTCAAGTGTACACGACCCCTAATTTCCATCAAGATCTCACTTCTCAAGGTATTAAAGAGGGATTATGTCGTAAAGGCTCTTTCTTTCTTTTCCTTCTAGTTTTGCTTATTCGGCCTTTTTCATTCCTCTTAGATACCTCTTTGGGAATTCTAGTCCCCCTCATGATAGCCTCCAACTGTATGTTGCAATCTGCCATCTTCAAGGCCTTTTTCAGCATTCCATGATGAACTTTTCACATACACCTTTGCATCTAACCTCATTACAGAAGAAAGGTCAGGCTACATCTGGTTTAAGGTATTCTACAAACAGTTTCTTATGAGTAAATCTTTCCACATACTCTACAAGGATTTTTTGATTTCGTTGTGCCAACTTGATTAGTTTTGCACTTGGTTTTGGTGTCCTAGTCCCAACAAGGTGGCTTTGAAAGCTGTTGGAAAGATTATCCTAAGATTTAATTAATTTTGGGGCAGCCTATTGGGTCAGGCTTGTGCTGCTGCCTTTAAGGCAGTAGGGAATTATCTGCATGTTACAGCCTTTAAGGAAGATGGTTGCAAATAGTTCTGGGTGAAATAAGCATCAATGTACTCTTGAGGGTCCTTGGTCCTATTTAACTACTATGTCTTTGGCTCCTCGATCTTCTCTGGGAGTTTAGCCTCCTAGATCTCAATATCTGATTGTGTATTAATCTTAGGGCTATCGGTCTATAGAGGACCTTAATTAAGGGTCTTCCCGGTGTTTTCTTTTGAACACCACTTAGATGACATAACTTTTATAGAGCTTGAACTCTCTTGTTATGAATGATTTATCTTACACAGCTTTTTCGTCGTTCAAAGTCTCTCTCAGGTCTTCAACTTTATTACTTTAGTATCTAGGAGGTCTTTAATCATGATCATTTTCCTCTGAATCATTAGGGAAGAGCTTATTTTGAGTCTCGATAGTCCCTATTCTGTCTTTGATGGATAGTCTCTTAGGGGATGCTTTCCTTAACTTCCTTTGAGAAGCTAAGAAATCATTTAATTTTTTCATCATAGGTGACATAGCCTTACTAAATTTCAATGTGAACTCCTCAACTTTCTTTGGAGTACTTCCTACTTGCTCTAGAGCATAAGTGCACTTACGAGACAAATGCCCTCTAGAAAGATTTGCATCCTCTTAGTGTGAGGCATCCTCTGCAATGAAATCTTCTCTTCCTGAAGTTTGAGCTCATTAGGATTAGAGATGGGAAAGCCTAACTTGACATAATATCACAACACGAGCTCGACCTGAAGCTACTAAGAGAAACACGGATCCGACCCAAACTGAATTGACTTCAGCATAAAGTCAATACAATTTGACCATTTAGCGTGAACACTTGTTATTTTTCAAATTTGAGAGAATCTAAGATATTTTTAAGTCTGACATGAAATTGATCCGTTTATTAAATGGGTCGGCCCAATCCAACTTGTTTCCCATCTCTAACTGGGATCCTGATTATTAGGATCCTAGTTCTTAGGGTGAGCATTGTTCTTTCCATCATCACCATCCTTATATGTTATCTTGCTAAACTCTAGTCCCCCCAGACACTACGAAATAATTTAGCATAGTATAATGTTTCTGAGCTTATTTAGGAACCTTAAGAGACTTACACTACTGTCTAAGTATTACCTACAAAACAGCTCTTAAGGAGGAGATTTTTGCTCTTCAGAGCATCTAACGCTTAAGTTAGGTAGAATTTTAGAAGATAATAATAAGCACAATATAGTCTATGAAAGTTTAATTGACATAGCTTTGATCTTGGTCATAGCTTGTTTATATTGGAATTTAGGATCATTCTCTTACACAGATCTAGCTAGGATTTTGTATCTCTATAGATATAGATTATTTTCTAGTTTTATTCAGATTCAAAGATCTTTACTAATTTCCTGTAGATTTAGGAGACATTGATTAGATCTTTCCTCAGTTAATAAACCATGCACACTCAAGGCTTCAGTGGACTTACATTTTATTGAGCCTATGTTCGAGCTCAAACACTGCTAAATCCTAACAACTTACTGAATTTAACCAATCTCTTTCTACGACTTTTATTGGGCTACAATCCAATGCCTTTTAGAGATTTTATATACTCAAATCATACATGATTTGAACCATATGGAACTAATGGACCACAGGCCTCAGGATATGACTCTAAGGAGGTCTAAGATTAAAGTTCCAAACCTTAGGCGGTCCACTAAATATCCTTCATTTGACTCATATGTTCATAAGGAATGTTGGGGTGTGGCTTTGGTTGTTATTTATCTCACCTTTCTTGTACTTTTGCATGGTTGCAGTATTGTGATCTTGGCATAGGTCCTTATTATCTAACCTATTGTTATTTGATGTATCACACTTATCTTTATTCTCTGTGTAATGTTGATATTAATATTTCCCATTTATACCTTTTGTGTTTAAAATTTTTTCGAGTCCAACTTTTTTCTTAAGATTTTTTATAGGTCTCTTAGAATCATCTCTCTATAGGTAATAATGCTTACAAAGGTAAAACTAGCTAGATTTGAATCTGTCCAGATCCCATGAAAGTGGCACCTCACTGGAAGTTATTATTGTTGACAATATATAAAAATAGTAACCTAGAACCCCTAATTGGATGAGTTTAATTCTCCTAGTCTCTTGAACAAGGTTTGAGAGTCCTAGAGATATGAGTAGTCCCCTCAATGTGGTGTAATCTTGTGCTTTAGATGATTACATATGTTTTGAGTTCAAGGCATATTTGGTATGGTAAAAGGTCAATGAATTTTTCATGCTTAGTTGTCTAATTATCTCTCATGTGCTTAATTGCTCTTTATAACACCCCAAAGGTTTCTTAATACATAAAAAATAAGAGAATGGAGCCTTTTAAGGAAAAATTTTGTAATATTAATGGCTAGGATGTTACCGCTTTGTTTCACCAAAAGACATAAGGCTAAGTTAGATTCCTATTTTTCTGGTCAAACCCAAGAATGGTAAATTTTTTTAAAAAATGCATAACATAATCTCTTAGTCAAACTTTGTCTTATGTTGGCTAAGACAACCATAAAACAACTCCAGGAACTAATAGTCCAAAGAAAACGCTCTAAACACAAATTTCGTGCCTAAAATAAATTAGACAGGAAATTGATATGAACAAATTTAATCTTGTATTGATGTAATGTGTAGGTGCAATCTCTGAATTTAATACAATAAAATGATTCTCTGATTCGATCTCCTAATGACTTGAGTATTCCGAGGGCTTGATGCTTGATCTCGATTGATGTAAATTAGCTGAAGAACTCTGAAGGTTGTTCTTGATTTTGATCTGCAAGTGGCTGATTGTGGTTTCTGAACCTTTGCAAGTCTTGATCCTTCTCGCTTGGTAGCTGGATGCTCCTTACCGTCTGAGTTCTGAATTCTGCCAATACTGAATGATCCAAATAAAAGGAAAAGACCCTTATTTATAGGCTTTGCCAGCTAGGTCTAGAGCTGAGCTTTGGGCCTAGGCCTAGTAATTATTTTCTTATTTTTAAATAAAGAAAATAATTACTAATTTCTGTATCATCGATGACACGTGGCGGTCTTTAATTGGCTGAACTTAATTTTGACCAAAGTGGGTCTACCAAAGTTAACGTGACATATGACAATCTGTAATTGGCTGATATTTTTACACGTGACACTATCCGGTTGGTTGCAAAATTTTTGCCTTCTATAAATGCCCTCTTGAGAGTTGGCCGCGTATACGAGCTTGGAGTATGCTGCTTCTTTTTTTTTTTTTGAAGCGGCTAAGCCTCGACTAGTTAATCGATGCAAATGATCAAAAATTTGACGGGTCAATTTTTTATTTGCCAAGTAATTTGATTTTTTTTTTTGAAATGTAATAAATTGAACATCATTAATGTGAGGTCCAGCTTGACAAACTTCTAGGAGAATTAAGGTTGGTCGATATTTGGGCTCAGAAAAGTAAATCAAACCCAAGAAAACCCTCACTCTCCTTTTTTTTTTTTTTGATCCCTTCTTTTTTTTTGGTTAAACAAAAAAAAAAATGAGTTGATGGCCTTTTGATAAGAAATATAAGTACAACGCACGACCTGCCTCTATTTTTTTTTTTTTTTTTTTACTTCTGATAATCTTAAGTAGGGGATTTGTGATAGAATTATATCACCAATTCTTGATAAAGATTATCAACAAGTTCAAAAGATAATACATGTGTTGGAGTAGAAGTAGGAATCCCCAGTCCTCCACGCTATATAAACCCATCAGCAGCACTTTCATTTGGAGCCTCATCAGGTTGTCTTCATCAGGTCTGACGTCTTTACCAAACCCAAAGCGTCAAGAGCATCTCCTTCAGATTAATCCGCTTGGAGAAAATCAAGGTAGGCATCCCATTTGTTGCCAATCATCTTGCCACAAGTGAAGCAAGGTAAGGGGATAATCATCTTCTCGCTCTGTTCTGGTGCTCTGCCTCCTCTGTTCTGATGAATCTTACTATCTCAATTGCCGCTTTCTTCGATGATCCAATTGATGCCCAAATCTATCAAACCCTAATTCCCAACTTGTTTTTTTTTTGGGTTTTTTTTTTTTTGAAGGACTCATTGGTGAATATGTACAGACATGAAGAACAAAACCCAGAAACAGCCCAGATACAAATTAGTAGAAAGGATCACGAATTGCAACTAATTATAGAATTATCTATAGCTGAAGAGTTAAGATCATTAGATTAATCTATCTAATCAAATAAATAAAAAAAGGTTAGGATGTTAGAAATTGGGGTTTTTTTTTTTTGGGTAATCCCAGATTTTACACCAGGAGACACTAGAGAAAGGATCTAGCATTTCTTGGAGGTTGATGGTGTGATTGTTCTTACCAAATTCAAAGACTGGATCTCAGTATCATGGATCATCATCATCGTACTGCATCAGGAATGAGTTTTCGTGATTACCCTCAAAATCCCAAACAGAGATTTCACTACATGATAATGAGATTGGACGGGAAGAGATAGAAGGATGAAGGGGTGGCGGAGAGTGAGTGAAAACTGGGCCTTTTTTTTTTGGGGGGGTCTGATTTTCTAGGGTAGGAGGAGAGAGAGAGAGGTAGCCATGGCCATGGCGTCTTGAGAGGAACAGCAGAACAGGGGAAGAGAAAGAGATGGTTTCGAGAAGCTTCGCTGCAAACTGTTTTTATTTTGATGTCAAATTTCGCTCGAATGTTGGTATGGAAACCAACACCTCAGCGCCAGTTGCCGTGATTTTGTCTTGAATGTCTTCCTCCAGTTGCTCTCGCCTGAGAAGGAGTCCTTCACCCTCAACTATTCTATTATCCCTTTTTCCCCACTTTTTGTTTTGTTTTTGTTTTTTTTTTGTGTAATTAAACCAAGAACTCGTAATCTAATCAAACTAATTTATATTTGATTTTTTTAGGGGGGAATTTTTTTTGTCACCTTTTGCTTTTACTTAGAGAACTTAAATTTATACCCTCTTGTTTTTTTTTTTTCCTCCAGGAACCTGCTGAATCAACTTAAATTTCTTCCTTTCAGCCGCAACTCCTCTGATTAGATCGCGAAGTGAGGTCGACTTCTAAGATGAGGAATCGTTTCTCCCCGTAGATTCGATTTTTCGCAGGCGACTCCCTAACTTAATCTAATTGGGGTCCACTTGAATTTCTTCCTTTCAGCCACGACTCCTCCGATTAAATCGTGAACTGAGGTCGACTTTTAAGATGAGGAATCATTTCTTCCCGTAGATTCGATTTTTCACAGGCGACTCCCTCACTTAATCTAATTGGGGTCGACTTGCCTTTCTTCCTTCACCATGGTGCATTTTCTGGACTCATCATCCGATCTCAAGAAGCAAACTCTTACCATCCTAGACAGAGAAGACGATCCAATTGAAGAAGGCATGACTTTCTGCATAGATATGCCAAGACCCCTACTGTCCAAACGTTCTTTACTCCATAACTACCTTGCAGATTCATGCTGGAGTGTGGAGTCTACCCGCGACATACAAAGATCAGACGGAGTCATCTCGACTTTGAGAGTCTTGAAACTTAGCTCGCCATTATCTGCATCTTCAATCCCTTCTCAAGGAGCAACACCCTTACTCCGACATCGTATCATGGACGGGACACTATCATGGGGCAATTTTTCACCTTGTTTCTCGGATAACTTCTTCATACCGTGCTATTGGGAATGACTTGAAGACGTTCTTGGTCGCAACAAAGACAGACTTAAGGAATGGAGGCTTCATGATGGACTGTATGCATCCTTGTTCTCTTATGATATGAGTCTCACCATCTTCAAAGCATTCTACGAACTGTGGTGCCACACTAGCAACACCTTCTGTACAGAGAGCGGCAATATGTCAATCTCCTTATGGGATTTGCGGACTATAGGTGAACTTTCAGCTGACGGTGCCTACTACGAAGAAGTCATTCCATCTGCCAGAGAGCTCCTTTCTGCGGGACGTGGAGATAATGATATTCCAGTGACTTGCTCGTTCCTCTTCTCTGCGTTCCACAGACTATGCCAAGATGTTCATGACATCGTTCAATTGACGGCTACCGAATGGATACGCTTCTGGTTTCGAGAGCGGCAGATTTACACACCTCCTCCCAGTCGTGACAACAGAAAACAAGTTAAGGCTCCAACAAACACATCATGTCCATCTCGTATGATTGCTTCTCACACAGGGCGAACGAAGAGAGAGAAGGACCCTTTTGTGATGCTCAACATTCCTGAGGCCCTAATCGAAGAGACCTACCTTGCTGCTTTTATTTCCTATTGGTTGTGCTCCTTTGTGCTACCAACTGAAGCAGTATCCCTTATTCGCCCAGCTGTGTTTGTAGCTGCAAGCAAACTGGCTCACGGGGAATGTCTAAACCTCGCAATTTCTGCTTTGGCTAGCATTTATCGGGGGTTGCATAGAATTTTTACGGCTCGAAGCCTGAATAAGTTGAAAGTAATTTTCCCCATTCACTACGTTTATGGATGGTTAGGACTTAATCCCCAACTTATTTTGATCATCCTCGTCATCGGCACGGCCATCCTAAAATAGTGAGGTTCTCTGGTGAAAAGATAAATCGGACTCCTGACGTACAAGAGGTTTGAGAGCAATTGAAATGTAAGGATCCGTCTGTCATGTATTCTAACGCTCTTATAAAGGATACATCGATCACCTTGATTGACACCCAAAATTTATCCTCAAGCTGGAAAGCATATTTTATTTGCCTCTGCTCTGGGTTTTTGACCTTGCAACAAGGAAGAACAATTGTGATCGAACCATACTTTCCTTGTAAGGTTGGGCGACAATTTGGCTTCTATCAAGATGCACTAAGTGAGCCATGGATGAATGACCGAGAGGGCACCTTACGGGACGTAGCTCGCTATTGGTTCAACCTTACAGAACACATAACAAGGTCCAGCGTGACAATTCCTGCCCCTCCTGATAAGAAGTCTACACTAGTTACTATTGCATATGCTAATTGGTGGGGATCTTCGCAGGGCGATCTTTTCTCTCAAGGGCCTAAATATCCTAGGGGCGAGGCTGTGCAACCATGAAGAGCTTCTAAAGTGAGAGTTGCTGATGATGCATCCGCCTTAGTCATCACTTCCGGTAAAGAGAGCGCACATAAGCCAATCATGCAGCAGCGTAACGAACATGCCCTATCCCCAGCTGAGCTTAGAAAAGAAAGAGGAGATAGTTCCTCGTTAGGAGCGAACACATCTCCCCAGAAAAGTAGAAGTTGTTCGCCTGGTAAAGAGAAGATCAAAGCTTTGAGAGGTTTGGGTGTTAGGTCTTCTATTAGTGGAGCGAAGAATTTGTCAGGCTCGAAGAGCAAACTAGACATTGCAACCAAGCTACCTAACTCCAAGAACAAGTCTAATAGTGCGACGAGCTCACTAAAACCAGAGAACAAAGCAAAGGGAGAGGTGCATCTTATTATCCTGCCCTCTTTTCCTTCCCCCCTTTTTTTGACTTAACCCTCCTTTTAATGTAGGGATATACTGCCGAAATCGAAGACAGACTTAAGGCCGCATTTAGTGACAAAGATAATGAATCCACCTTGACTGTGCCTGCTGCCAAGTCAACTGAGGATGATTCTATTAGTATAATGCCATCGCCAGTGAAACGAGCAGAGCGCTGTGAATCACCTACTCCTTCTGTTGCAACCTACTTCCCTGGGAGAATTGCTTTTGGTGTGTTTAATGATTTGGCCTTGAGTGTGAAGCAGCATTTTCAGCAACAGTTGAAAAAGTTCATCCCAAAGACAGAAGGCGACCTTGTAAATATCCGCCAGGAAGCTGAGCAAATATATAAAACGTTATCATCCTTTTAGGCAGATTATTTGGGGCTGAAGAATAGTGTCGAGGCATACTTGAAAGAAGTCGGACAGTGCCTGAAGTTGAAAGCCCAATTAGAAGATCGGACTCCTACCAAAGATGTTCTAAACAAGCGAGCAGCCTTATTTGACAAACTTGGGGAGGCAGGAGCTTCAGTGGAAAAGGTTGGTGCACAGTTTGATGAGACAACTACTGCCATTGCCCAAGCTCATAAGCGAAGGAAGCTACTTGAGGCAGATCTTGAACGAGCAAAGGCGAATGAGCTGGAATTGCAAGGCAAATTAGTAGAGACTGAAGCTTCATTGCAGAAAGCCAAAGGCGGTGTATCTAATCTTGAAAAAGAGGTTGCTGATTTAGATGTTGCGCCCCAAGCTACTGCAGAAGAAACAGCTCAGGTTGAAGCAGCAAGAAAACGTACCCAAGAGCTTTTGGGTGCACTGGATGCCTAGACCATATCCAGCAGCTTTGTTCTAGTTTTTTTTTTCTTTGCAACTTGTTATTTGTTATTTCTTTTTGGACTCAGTATGGTTTTATTGGTTTTGATATATTGCAATAAGATAAATCTTTCAATTCAAATTTATGCAATAATATGTAGCTATGTCCAACCAACAAAACCAATGAGTACTAACACAATTTATTCATCCATTTTTTTTTTTTTTACGGCTGTACTTAGAAAATATACCCAAGTTGCCTACGTACCTAAGGGGAATGTAATACCCTAAAGGATCAAGCCATACGTAGTTCAAAAACATAACATTTTTTATTTGTTTTGTTTTGCCGTTCATAGTTTAGACTCCTGCGGACCAGGAGTATTATAAAGGAATTTAACTTAGGAGCTTCACAACATTAATGCTATTTTAAGGATAATAACGTTACAAGAACTTGCCGTTTATAGGTCCTGCGTGCACTCCATCAGCACCAACTATCTTATATGCTCCATTTGTGTAAACTTTTCTGACTACATAAAGACCATCCCACTTGGAGGTGAATTTGCTTCCAGATTTGTGAGAAACAATGATCGGTCTTCTTACTGCCAGGACCTAGTCTCCCACTTGGAACGAGTGTGGCCGAACCTTTTTGTTGAATGCTCTCGATAGACGGGCTTGGTAGCATTCTAGCTTTTGTTGTGCCTGAAGTCTCCTCTCATCAAGGGCCTCCAACTCAGCTAAGCGAAGCCTGTGATTTTCGTCTTCCGTCAAACCTTCCTGTATGGCAATGCGGAGTGATGGGATTTAAAGCTCCAACGGTAGAACGACTTCAACTCCATATACCAAAGCGAATGGGGTCGACTGTGTTGGCGTCTTGTACGTTGTTCGATATGCCCAAAGAGCTTCCTCTAGTCTCTCATGCCAACCCCGTTTAGACTTTGCGACAGCCTTTTTGAGTAAGTTGCAAAGTGTTTTGTTAAAGGCTTCTGCCAGACCGTTTACAGGGACGTTGTACATAGAAGACTTATGTTGAAAAAACTTAAACTTCTTGCACAGACTTGTCATCAGGCTGTTGAAGAAAGGCTTACCATTATCAGTCATAATATACCGCGGCACACCATACCGATAGATAATGTGTGTCCTTATGAAGTCTACCACATTTTCTTTTTTGACCTCTCTTAGTGGAATTGCTTCCGCTCATTTAGAGAAGTAATCAGTGGCAGCTAGGATGTAGGAGTAACCAGCCGGTGATTTAGGCGTGATTGGTCCAACGACATCGAGCCCCCATGCCTCAAATGGCCAAGATGCAACTGTTGGGTGGAGAGGTTCGGGAGGTTGATGTATGAAGTTAGCATGGAACTGGCAAGCCTCGCACCTCTTTGCATAATTTATGCAATCTTATACCATAATGGGCCAGTAGTAGCCCATCCTTTTAATGCGATCATGTAACCTAGGCCCTGATTGGTGTGCTCCACACACACCTGAATGAGCTTCCGTCATTGCTTGTTTTGCTTCTTCCATGTCCAATCATCGTAACCAAAGACCAAGAGGGGAGCGTCGATAGAGCATCCCGTTGTAGTAAAGGAAGCTTGAAACCCTCCGTTGTATTTCTGTCTTATGCCTTGGGTCACTAAGCAGTTTTCCATGCTCTAAGTGCTCAATTATAGGTTGACACTAGCCTTCCGCATCTGTTTCAAGAACACATATCATGTTGACGTCTTCCTTTGAGTCTTCATCATCCGGTGGAACAACCCAGTGACTACATACTGGAATAGTCATTCCTTCTTCTGACCCCAGTGCTAAAGTGGCTGCGAGGCTTGCTAGTGCGTCAGCTATCTTGTTGGCATTCCTTGGCACATGCTCTAACTTGACCATGTCCAACTTATTTAGCAGGCGTAATGCTTGCCTGTGATACATGACAAGGTCCTTTTTCTTAACCTCGTATTCGTCAAGTAGTTGATTAATGATCAACTGCGAGTCACCATATATGTTGAGATCGGTGATCCCCATCTCAATAGCCATTTCAAGGCCCAAGTTAAGCGCTTGGTATGCCGCCACATTGCTACAGCATAACTGAGTGAGCACAAATGAATACGGAAGAATGTGCTTTTCGGGGAGACGAAGACCACTCCTTCACCAGCGCCATCACGTCTAGCTGCACCATCGAAATACATTTCCCAGGGAGGGAGAATATCGATGTAGAACACGCATTCTCCTGGCAAATCATCATTTAGCTCCCAATCATCAGGAATGGGATGATCTGCTAAGAAATTTGCCAACGCTTGCCCCTTAACCGCTCTTTGGGGTACATAGATAAGGTCATATTGTTTTAAGATGGCCGCCCATTTTGCCAGTCGCCCATTTAAGATTGGCCTAGACAAGATGTACTTGATGGGATCAGTTTTGGAGATCACTTGCACTATAAAGGCCTGCATGTAATGGTTTAGTTTTTGGATGGGAAAGATAAGTGACAAGCACATTTTTCAATAGGGGAGTACTTCAACTAAGGGCCGACCAACGTATGACTTAAGTAGTCCAGGGCGACTTCTTTTCCTTCCTCATTTTCCTGTACGCATAATACTCGTAGGGATTTTTCTTGAGCTGCAATGTACAGTCGAAGAGGCTTGCTAGGGATGGGTGCCCCCAATACCGGAGGATGGGACAAATATTCTTTTATTTTCTTGAAAATCGCTCGACATGAGTTGTCTCATTCAAACAGTGCTCCCTTTTTTATAAGGTGGCTGAAGGGGTGGCAACGTCCTGTAAGATTTGAGATGAATCTTCGGATGTATGCCAAGCGACCTTGAAGTCCGCGAAGCTCTCTGAGATTCTTCGGCTCAGGCATCTCTTGAATTGCCTTGATCTTCGATTGGTCGATCTCGATTCCCTGATGGTGAACGATGAAGCCCAAGAATCTTCCGGAGGTGACACCGAACGCGCACTTGAGCGGGTTCATCTTCAATTGGCATCTCTGTAATCGCTGAAAGATCAAACGAAGATCTTGTATGTGGTCCTCCCTCTTCTTGGACTTGACTACCAAATCATCGACATAGCATTCAACTTTTTTGTGAAGCATATCATCGAAAATTATTTGCATTGCCCTTTGGTAAGTTGCTCCTGCATTCTTAAGTCCGAAGGGCATCACCTTGTAGCAAAAATGCTTTTAGGTGTGCGAAAAGCTGTAGCCTCTTAATCTTCTGGCGCCATCAAAATCTGATTGTATCCTGTGGTACAATCCATGAATGACAATGCTTCATGCCCTGTAGTTGAGTCGATCATGAGTTCTGTGACAGGTAGTGGAAAATCATCTTTTGGACAAGTGTCGTTGAGATCCCGGAAGTCCACACAAATACGAAGTTGCCTATTTTTCTTCCTAACCGGCATGATGTTTGCGATCCATGTTGGGTATTTGACCTTGCGAATGAATCCCGCATCTATAAGTTTGTTGACCTTCTTTTCAATTTTCGGTACCAACTCTGGGCGATAACGTCACTGAGGTTGCTTCTTAGGCGAAGTATCTCTTTTGATAGATAGGCGATGAACTGTAACCTTTGGGTCCAACCCGGGCATTTCTTTATAGCTCCAAGCAAATACGCCCTTGTAGTCTAATAGGAGTTCTAAGCACTGCTTTTCCTCTTCAAGTGTGAGTGATGAGCTTACGTAGATAGGGCAAGGCTCTTCATTGGTTCCAAGATTCAGCTCTTTCAAGTCGTCAACTGTAGCCTGGCTCCCATCTTCGAAAGTCTCAGGAGTTTCTGCCAACTCTATCTCTGAGTCAGAGTCATCACATTCGTGGATTGTGATATGATTGGAAGGAACAACTTCTTCTTCCTCCGCTTCCTTGTTAGAGCCAGAGTTTTTTCGTTGACCTGTGAAGACCACAGTACGCCTCTTTACCCTCAATGAACCGTCTGTCTTAACATCCAAAGTAGAGAAATGTTTCATATGGGAAATAGAGCTCTGAACTTTATTTGTCACTCCCAAACGGCTAAATACGGAACTTTTCTCGTGCTGAAGTTGTGAGTTTGAGGACTTCTCACCAGATCCTATTCTGGCAAAAACTGAAGGCTTTGGCCAGGGATCATCTTTGATTCTGTTGAAAACAGAGCATCTGTGATCTTTCCCTTTCCCTATACGGGTGAATATTGACGGACGTTTTTTAGAAGTGGATGATTGTAGCCTATCAAACACAGAGGGCTTTGGGTTGGGTGAAGCATTTTCATCTTCACTCACGTCTACTTCTTCAGCTGAGATGTGTTGAATCACCAACTTCTTGTCCTTTCGTCACCCGGAGATTCTGACTGGCTGCGGTGGCATAAAACCCAATCCAACTTTAGAGACACCTATTGAACCTCCCTGCTCTTGAATCTTTCTCCGAGTTTTGGTAAAGGCATGAGGCTTGGCTTCGACTACCTTTCCTAAGGCAGCTGGATTTTGAAAGTCGTATCCAGCCCTCTCCATAAGCTTGTGCACATTAGGATCAAATCCCTCCCTAGTCCGTGCACTTGGTAAGTCATCGCCTTCTTTAAAAGAAATGACAAACCTAAAAAGAGGGGGCCTAGTCACCTTAGCGTGCCACATCTTAAGTGTTGGAACTGTTGCACTACCTTTTAGGGTGACTATGTTAGCTCTATCATCCTTTTTGGTAGCTTTGGTCTCGATGCTTCTGCTTGTGCACTCGCTAAAGGGCGATTCGCCGTCTTTACGGCGAGACCTAGGTATGTACCTTAAGAGTGATGGCATTGATCCTGTCGAAGCAGCAGCTTGTTTAGCAACTTGCTCAACACAAGAAGTGGTGCTACCTTGCTTGCTTGCTTCTTTCCCGAGCTGCTGCTTAGGAGCATCATCTTTTGTTGCTCGAGGGACCTTCTTTGCGACACCTTTGCCTGTGGAAGAAATGGTTGGCGGCATGGTTTCTTTAGGTGCAGCACCTTCTTCAAGGAACCTTGCGTCTGTAAAATGAGACTCAGCCTTAGTGAATGGCTTGACATCCCCGTTTATTTTCTTCTCTCCATCACGGTAGTACCTAAGGCAGTGGTGTAAAGTGGAAGCCACTATCCCATGCTCATGAAGCCATGGTCGCCCAAGTAATAACCTGTAGGAAGTCTTAGCATTGATTACATGGAAGATGGAGGACGTCGTCAAATCTCACATTATGAGTTTGACGCAAATTATGCCGATTGCACGCTGGCCTTCAAGGTTAAAGCCTTGAATCATCGTTCGGCTCTTAGACAGTTCTTTTATTGTGATGCCTAAGTCGTTCATTGTAGACTTGGGCATGATATTGACGGCTGATCCTCCATCCATGAGAATGCGCCTGACTTTCTGCTCCCTAATGTAACCAGTCACAAACAAAGGACGATTATGGGGCTTGGATCCCAACAACAAATCATCGTCAGTGAAAGTGACTGCAGTATTACAAGAGGCACACTAAACAGGGCCTTCTGTTGATGGTGCCACATGCTTGATTTTATCAGCGTAAAGTTCTGGGTGTTGTATGGCAGCAACAACACGTTGGCGCATCTCGTCAGGCAAACAAAGATTTGCCCCCAGCCCATGCGAGCTGGCAAAGCCTCCAAGACAGTCAAGGTCTTATTAGCTACTCTAGGGGACTCCTCTTGTCTGTCACTTCTTTCATCTTTGTCTTCTTCGAGCTCAGAACATGAAGTCATATTCACTGTAACTCTCTCAAAGAAGCCTGTTGGGAAAAACTCTTCGAGTGTGACAGGGACAAGCTGCTCCTGCTCAAGGAGGTCAATAGGCAGAATTTCGTGCCTTTTGAGGTTCTTGGACTTCTTCTTTCCTTTTGAATAACGAGGGCTCTTCTTTCTTCCTTGTTTCTTCCTGCGACGGAGAGGTGGCAATTGCACTTGGCTTTGCTTCCTTGGCCTCCGGCGAGTGACAAGAGTCCATCCCTCATCATCAACATCAGCTTTATCAGAGACATCCACAAAAGGATTAGCCTCTGTCAAGGGTCCTTTGGATCCAATTGGAACCACCACAGGCTCTAAACTTCCAAATTGAATTGCAATTAATTTCTCTCCATGGGAGGAAATCAATTCAGTGTTTGCTCTACCACGAGGTTGAGTATGCTTTGGCTTCTAGGGCGATGAGGAACACTCCAGCTGAGTGGACATATGATTTGTCTCAACAGTGTCGTCCAAATCCAATATTATCTTCCCCTCCCTGGCAAGTTGCATAATACACTCCTTGAGCGTAATGCATTTCTCGAGAGGGTGACTGACCACCTCGTGATACCGATAATATTTTGGGTCGGTAACCCTTCCAACTTCTTCAGTCCGTTTTGGTTCTGGAAGTTCGATAACCCCATTTTCAAGGAGATCATCAAGTATTCCTGACAAGTCTGAATCAGGGAATGGATATTTCTTCTCTTGCAGTTCCTTCAATGTAGGACGCTTCTTCCTAGTATCCTTGGAGAATCCACCCTTCTTGATTTCATACTTGGGCTTTCTGGAGATTCGAACCGGCTCCCCAGTTGAAACAGCCATGGCTTCTTTGTTTGAGGACTTAGTGGACTTGGGATTTTTCTTAAATTCACCCTTGTCCTTTCTAGCGTCAGATAAGGAAGAAGACTTGCCACGGTGACTTGCGATCGTTATCTCCATATCATTAGCTTTCGTTGCCAATTCTTGGAAGGTCCTTGGCTTACTCATCTGCAAGACGTATAGTAAATCCCACTCCATACCCTGAGCACACATTTCAACGGCTGAAGCTTCTGATAGACGGTCCTTACAGTCGAGGCTTAGGGAACTCCAGTGATTAATGTAATCAAGAACCGACTCGTCCTTCCATTGTCTGGTGCTTGTTAGCTCTGTCATGCTAACAACACGTTGAGTATTGTAGAACTGATTCAGGAACTCCTACTCCATTTGTTCCCAGCTGTCAATGGACTCTGACTCCAAGTCTGTGTACAAGTCGAATGCGATCCCTTTTAAAGTACGAATAAACTATTTCACCAACTGGTCCCCCTCTGTGCCAGCATTATTGCACGTCTCAATGAAGTGGGCAATATGCTGTTTGGGGTTGCCCTTGCCATCGAACTGATTGAACTTGAGAGGCTGATAGCCATGTGACATGCGAAGAGCATCAATCCTCTTCGTATAAGGCTTTGTATACAGGTGGGTCTTATGAGATCCTCCCCCCAACTGAGCCTTGACCGCATTTGCTATTAAGCTCTGAATCTGCTCAACAGACATCGAGCCTAAAGAGCGGTCCTTTCTTGCCTTGCGCTCGTCATCAGATTCTTCGCTGCGGCTGGACTCTTTATCAGAGTCTTCGGCACCTGAACCTTTGTTGGAAGCTTCAGAGGACTTCTTTTCCAGCTTGTTCATCAGCTCAGCAATCTGATCGTTCTGGCATTTGATTTGGGCGTGCTTTTCTGCACTCTCTTTGGAGAGCCTATCCAAGGTAGCCTTCATGCTTGCTAGTTGTTCTTCGACGTTAGTAGCCGCTGTCACCATAACTAGCATGATGACAGTGTCAGAGGATTCAGCTTCAGCATGCGAGGAAAGTGATCCCTTTGACGATGCTAAAGAGGAATCACTGCTTGAATAACCATCATCTTCAAAATTGAAGGGTTGAAAGTAGGGTTGGTGTGGGTTTGGAGTTCATCCATCCCACGCGGAATTGTTCGTGGCATGATGAAGCCAGCAACAGATTTTTGCTTCAGAACATTTGAAGCGATTTGATTGACTCCATCAGATATCTTGGAGTCGAGGTTTTGGATCTTGTGTGACTGTGATGGTGCAGCCACAATTGATTGTTCTCCAGTAGCTTTTGTCATACTTCTAGTCATGACACCACCAGATACAGCACTAGCAGTTGTTGATCCCTGAGATGCAGATCGGATAGCTTTCTTTGAAGATTGGGTGATAGCGTTCTTAGGGGCCATGTTACCTTCGAGGAATTGCAAAGTTTGTATCTTGGAGAAAGAGATGAGAGGCAAAGTTGTCCCACCGAGCGTGCCAAAAATTTGTAAACACAAATTTCACGCCTAAAATAAATTAGACAGGAAATTGATATGAACAAGTTTAATCTTGTATTGATGTAGTGTGTAGGTACAATATCTGAATTTAATACAATAAAATAATCCTCTGATTTGATCTCCTAATGACTTGACTATTCCGAGGGCTTGATACTTGATCTCGGTTGATGCAAATCAGCTGAAGAACTCTGAAGGTTGTTCTTGATTTTGATCTGCAAGTGGCTGATTGTGGTTTCTGAACCTCTGCAAGTCTTGATCCTTCTCGCTTGGTAGCTGGATGCTCCTTGCCGTCTGAGTTCTGAATTCTGCCAATGCTGAATGATCCAAATGAAGGGAAAAGACCCTTATTTATAGGCTTTGCCAGCTAGGGTTAGAGTCGGGTTTTGGGCTTAGGCCCAGTAATTATTTTCTTATTTTTAAATAAAGAAAAATAATTATTAATTTCTGCATCATCGATGACACATGGCAGTCTTTAATTGGCTGAATTTAATTTTGACCAAAGTGGGTCCACCAAAGTCAATGTGACACATGGCAATCTGTAATTAGCTGATTTTTTTACATGTGGCACTATCCGATTGGTTGCAGAATTTTTACCTTCTACAAACGTATAAAAAAATTAAGCGCATAAATAATTATTTAAATGTTGAAAGCACCACTAATGCTGCTCATAAGTGAATATCACCACTATATTGCTTCTCATTCCCCATCAGACTTCTCGACTAAAAGCAACTGAGTTTCATAGTAAGTTTGTTGTTTCCACCACAATTACAAAATAACACGAAATTTAAAAGAAATAGCACTACAGTAAGAACACCCTAAAAAGTAGGAAGACTAGAGAACTGGTAAAAGAAATAAGAGCAAAACCAACACCAATCACAAATCAAACTCTTAAACTTTTGGTGAAAATCTACATAGAAACATAAATTCCCTTCAACTCCAAACTAATATAATTATAGGAAAACAAATCACTTTTTCAATATGAAAAGAGATTTTGAATGGCAAACATCAAGTGATTCGGAAATTTGGGCAATTACTCACCCACATGAATACATAATGGGTCATCTTTATAACATTGCTTTGCAGTGACTAGCCGTATACAGGAGAGATCATATGATTCATACAGGGAGTCAAAAAACTCGAACTGGGTGTAGGGCTACCGCTCGACTAGAATTGTAAACAAATATGTCATTCACCACTTACAATGTATTCTTAAAAGAAGCGTTTTCTAGAAAACCGGCTTTGTAGGGCCCTTTTCAAAAATCGTGTTTTATCAAAGTATCACAATGCCCTTGTTTGCAACCAATAGAAGTACTATGAATGTTTGCCATATACAAGACTTTGCAGGAAAACAACTTAGCTCATTAATAAACAGGAAGCAGTAAGACAACCAGTGATAGGTTAGACAAACAACAACCGTTGAGTAATTGAAGGTTCCCAAACCAAGTAACATTAGCCCAATGAGATCTAGGAAATATGTTACCTTCTCAAGTTGTTCCATTCCATCTCGAGCTCAACCTAAAATAGGATTAACTTACATTAGTGAATGACCCTAGAAGGCTAACTCCCTAGGCCCTCTCTAGGGTTCGTTCTGGCCCCTTTTCGAACATTCTTAAATCGAATTTCATCATATGCTTGTCTGCCTAAACCAAAACCTTACAAGACTATTCAACCATCCTATTTAGGTCGTAGGCTAGAATATAGTACTAACTTTAAAATTCCATGGCAAATCGTATGCACAATGATTTATCGAAAGAACCCAATCTAGACTCCTCAAGGCCTCCTCTAAAATTGTTACTTATGTGATATTAGTGAAATTCCTAGCCTAAATCCTCTAAAACTAGGAAAACATTCATGACATCACTTCAAGATTAGAATTGCGTAGTTTTGGAAATAATTTTGTATCTTGCACACAACTTCACATTTATTGATTCAAAATTTTGGTGTAATTAGACATCCTCATGTACAACATATACAAAATTCATAATGAGATACCCTCCCAACTATGCTCAGTAATTCATGTAAGTTGGATAAATTTTTAGAATGAAATCTAGCAAGCTGCAAGCCCAGTTTCCAATGAATTTAAAAGATCAATCATATTAATCCAACCACAAAATCTTTATTTTCAAGTTCTGGTATATAGAAGAAGGGTCCTATAGAAAAAATTCTCAAACTTCCCCAAGAATCCAGTTCTTAAAGGGGGGGAAAAAAGCTTTTGGCAATCCGGTTGCGTTGTTAAATCCCGAGGCGTTTTCATTCCTCCTAAAAATTCTTGCTTCCTTCTTCTCTCCAATGAATGTTTATTGTTTTAGGGGAAAGAAGTTTAATCCTTCCATAAGGGAAGAGGAGGGCAGTCGTGTGGTGTAAAGGGAGGAGGTGGGAGAATCGTTTTGTTTTGTTTTTTTGTTTTTTTTTTGGTTTGCTTGACTAGGGTTTCAAGAGAAATGAGTAAATAAGTAATGTGTTTAAATGACAAGAGAGTTTTTATCCCTATAGGTTGCCGGCCAGGTAGGGTTTTCTCCAGCATTTTTATTATTTTTCTTTCTTGTTTTCTTAATAAGGTGAAAAGTGTGAAACCCTAAACTAGTTATACTTAAACTTATACAACTTCATTGACTGGAGAAATATATTTTTTTTCCTCAGGATGACGTATGACTCATCTCTACACTCCCTTCTTGCTCAACCTGTCAACCGCATGTTCTAACTATTGAGCTGGAGTAGGACATGAACAACGCACACTATCACATCAGGAAAAATGAAAAGGAATTATTCTAAATAGTAAATTTCAAAAAATCTCCTAATTGTAAGAGTTTTCCAAGTAATTTTTTTCGGCGGTATTACACTCTTAAATGAGTAGCATGGCAAACTTCAAGTCACTAACTGCGTAAAGTTTCAACGCTAGAGTTCAGCCTCCTTGAACTGTTCTAGTCAAGGTACTTGGTAGGAATTTTGGAAGCAATGTAACATCTCCAAAAGTAGTTGAATTGCATTTTATATTACTCTAAACAAATATTCATATCTAGAAATTGCATATCTTTTCAATAATGATCAAATAGCGTTAAGGCATGCATTAACATAAAGGTGTATCATAGCATAAATTATGCTCTAAATTCAATCGTCCTTTACTCAATATTGGGCTATTCTATGTGCTCCCGAAGGACAGTGAATTGTCAAATGAGTTCAATTGAGTTAGTTAAATTATTTTGAATTTAATTAGCTAATTATCTTTGCTAATTATTACTTGTTCATATCTCAACAGGCAAGATTATCTTATGGTTTTCACTATAATAAATATGGATAAATTTTAGAATCTAAAAAGTAAATTAAAATGTATTTCAAATTCAGAAAGGTCTAAAAACTGCTATTTATAAGAGTTGTAGCAGGCTACCTATATCGAAAATGGATAGTCATTCATATAGGAGCTTAACTGCCTTCTCAAAAGAAGATAGCAATAGCTGAAGTATTAAATGAAGGTTGGAAACCTGACTCCCAAAGCCAGCTGCAGCCAAGAACGAATGCAACCCAATTGTTGAGACAAAAGACAAAGGTCAAGGCGTTCCAGCTAGTAGCTATTAGACAGGAAGTTAAGAGTAAATCTGCTAGAGCATCCAATAGCTACTTTCGTTAGCTTACTTTAACGATCAATTGGAGAATGACACCTATAAATAAAGAAATTTGTTGAAGAAGAATAGTGCAACACACAACACAAAGAGCTTAACTCATATTCTTTGAATTTGTTGCACTCTTCAGTGATAAGTTCAAAATTATTATACTTTTTGTACACATAATTGAGATTCGTCATAAGGCAAGAGTCTGTACTGAAGAGTTACCCTTCCTAAGTAGGGACTCAAGAGAAATCAGTTCAAGAGGAGTTTGAAGGGTTTGTTGCTAAGGTCCTTAAACGTTCGATTGAGTAATTTCTTTGAGGACTAATATAAATAAGTTAAATCCTCGTTAACTGAAAATATGTCCCTTACATTCTATTATTTGCTTGCACTGCTAAGCGTTCTTGATCTTGCAATTCAGTGTTCTTGAGTTCTTGGGTGACTTAGCATTCTTGGGTGACTGAGGAAACAAGTATTTATAAGAGCACTAGCAGCCAGCGCAAATTCAGGGAACGCGGGCCCCCCAATGGCCACTTGTCAGCAAATGAGTGGTGGGAGAGAGGTGTGCCACGCGGGGAGACACGCCTGTCCGTGGCACCCCGCAGGCCACCTTTTTGAGTTTTTTAATTTTTTTTTGTTTTTTCTTTTTTTTGATGAAGTATATGATTTTTAAATAATTTAAAAAGTAGGTTGTGTGTTATGAGGTGGGTCCATGATAAATATTTTTATTGGATGATTAAAATTGAGTTCCATATGTTGGAGAAGTGATGGAATGCAAGTTCCAAAATTATGGAACTTTTGCTGACGTGGCAGGCCAGAGTTCCAAAAACTGG
>JAKOGI010000002.1:3215000-3310000 GCA_029747015.1 Carnegiea gigantea | reverse complement strand
ATCATAAAATTTAATTTCCACAAATCTAAGTCTGTCCACACACCACTTCCTCCTAGGATGTCATTGTCACTTAGTGATGGTGAATTCTTATGAGACCCTATCGAGCATCGCGACATGGTTGGTACCGTACATTACCTGACATTGACTGGGCTAGGCACTCCTTATGTGGTAAATGTTGTGTCACAAGTTATGCATGCCCCCATACCATTTATCTCTCTAATTACTTGCAGGCTTTTCCACTCATGGCCTCACCCTGATAAAGCAACCATGCTTGATGTGGTGTTTGCACATTTTGATTCTCATTGGGCGGCTTGTCCAGATAGCTCCCATTATACAACTTGATATGTTGTGTTCCTAGGACCTGATTTTGTTCCATGGCAATCTAAGAAGCAACCTACAATATTCAAGTCCTCTATGAAAGTTGAATACTGTCAGACAAGTAGGACTGACCTGGATTACGGAAGTTGACTATTAGAAATAGCCCACGTTGGTACTAAATGTGAGGCGGCTACCAGAGTCGCCTTTAGGGTTCACGTCCTAGACCCGAAACCCCGGTGGATGATTGGATAGCTGTGAGAGTGGAGGGGAGTATGTGGTTTCTGTGCCACGTGCGTAACCCTAATTGATCCCCTGAAACCTTCTTATATAGGTTGGAGGAACAATCAGGGAAACCGCCCTAAGCAACCTTAATGGCCGTCGGGCCTAAAACGTTAGGCCCGGCCAACAGCTCTGACTGGGCCACATAGGCTGCAAAACGCATGCTCTCCAGAAATCACAACTCATCACGCTTCATACCAGGAATAGGACGTGCGATTGAAAAATAACAAGTAGTGCTATATTAAGTTACCATCTAACTAACATAGCATTTTCATGAAATGCGATACCCCAAATCATCCTGAACATCACCAGTGGCATCTTCAATCCCTTATACCATAATATATCATATGATTATATACTTAATATAATCACCCGGGCTGATATTGGTGATGATGGATAGATTTTTCCTTAAATACTCATGATATTGTATCTTAGCTTGATTGCTTTCCTAACATGTTCTCATTGAACCATATACATCATGGCCCTTGAGAAACATGTTAAAGTAGCAACATCAAATTTTGACTTCATATCATCGCTTTAAGTCAAAGGGTCATCATCCATAGGGTCACAAAGTGACAGAAGATAGGGAGGTCAATTATCACTCCGTATATAGTCGTCTTTTAAGCAAACGCAGTATGAGATGTATGTCATGACATAGCTCCCACTCAACTAGACTCGTCACTCTATATGCCATTCGAATCGCCAGTCTAGATTTTCACTCAAAAAAATCTAACCTGAGCCACTAGATTAACATTCTAAATGTCAATCTTGACACTCTAGATTCAGCTTTTTAAGGTTTCAATATGAAATCATAACTCATATTCGACTCCCTCGAGTCTCATCTTAGACTTACTAAGGTGACTATATCTTACCATATTCATACACTTCTAGTATGAGTAATTAATATTGGACACTCAGTGCCAATATGATTCAATCTCATCCTACCTGCTACTCAAGCGTCAAGGCAATTACCTGTATGACTAAGCCAATTAGAAGCCTGTGACATTTCAATATGCCTAACATGCAACAATAATTTATGAGCATTTTGCTCATTGCAAAAGAACCTTGTCCATCACATGACAAGATATGTCCCGAAACTAAACCTTGCGAATTCCTAGACTCAACATATGAGTTTTGAACGTGTCACTAGGAATAAGTTTAGTCAAAAGGGATACAAATACCTTCTTGGTGTGCATATACTTTATGGCAGTATCTTTTATTTCTATGGTGACACACAATCTACCTCTATAGCTAACATTGTTGTGCAGTTTTTACTTCTTACTGCGTCATGACATGGCTCTCCCACCCAGGGTAAAGGCATGTGTTGAGGTTGACTTAGACTCTTCTGAGCCACCACCTCAATTGACATTTTGAGGATCCTCTCAACTTGAGATCTCCCCCTGATAGTATAAGGCTAAGTCAGCTGTGCCATGAAGGTATTGCTCGACTCTCTTGACGACTTGCCAATGTGCAAGTGTTGGGTTGCTCTAGTAATGACTTACCAAGCCAACCGCAAAGCAAGTGTCAAGCCATGCACATAACATAGCATACATTGGGTTTCTTATAGCACTAGCATAAGGGACACTACTCATTTTCTCCTTTTCTTTGTTTGTTTTTGGGCATTGGTCAAGACTCAAGGTTAAACCCTTCAACTGGAGTGTCTATAGGTTTAGAATAATGCATACTGAACCGTTCTAAGACTTTCTCGATATATGCCTCTTTGCTCATACCTAAAAGTTTCTTAGGACGATTTCTTACTATTTCCACGCGTAGGACATACTTGGCTTTATCCATGTCCTTCATCTCAAAGATGAAGACAACTACTTCTTAGTGGCTTCGATCATCTCCAAGTTATTCCCAACCAGTAGTATGTCATCAACGTATAGGATAAAAAATATAATCCCCTGGTTGATCTTTTGACATACACATGGTGGTCTTATGAAACCATGGATAAGCCAAACGAAGTTATAGCTTCATGAAATCTTAAGTATCAAGATTTGAAAGATTACTTAAGACCATAAATGGACCTTTTAAGATGTCATACCTTGTCCTCTTGTCCCTTTGATACAAAATCAATGGGCTGATCCATATAGATCTCTTTCTCAAAGCTACCATTGAGGAAAGCAGCCTTTACATCCATTTGAAACAACTCTAAGTCCAAATGGGCAACCATAGCTAGGAGCAGGCGAATAGAGGCAAATCTTACCATAGGAGAAAATGTCTCTTCACAGTCTACACCTTCAATTTGTGTAAACTCCTTCGCCACTAAACGATTTTTAAACTTATCGATCGAACCATCTGCCCGATATTTTATCTTGAAAACCCATTTGTTTCCAATAAATTTACATCGGGGTAGGAGATCAACAAGTTTCCAAACCTTGTTTCTCACCATCGAGTCCCTCTCATCCCTCATAGCATCCATCCACTCTTTGGGATTTGGTGAGTCAATCCCCTCTTGATAAGAGGTAGGCTCCTTAATTTCCAAGGGAGTGCACAAGAATATTGTCTCTTCGATTTGGAAATATTGTCGAGGAAATTTTTCACACTCACTCCTTCGGATCATGGGACCTTCACTGTTTGTCTGCCTAGGTGAGGCATCCCTCCCACGTTCTCTAAGAGGTGTGAGACCCTAAGCATGTGGAGAATCACTCCCACTATCCCTGGCATCCCTTCTCCTTTTTCTAAGAGGTGTGAGGCCTTAAACATGCGGAGACTCACTCTCACTATCTCTTTAGGGCATGGGATCCTGAACATGCGGACTAACATACATATTCGAGAACTGAAGATTGAGGACAGACCTCACTCATAGGCTGACTCTCCTCATGTGTAGGAGATTGATTCTCCTGAGCAGATAAGCCTCCCCCATCCTTTTCGAGTAGAGGAGACATACCATCTTCGGTGACTTGGTTGGAGCCCAAATTCTCTCCCTCACCGAAAGATGGTTGGAAGTCTTACTGTAACTCAAACAGTTCGACATTCTTCTTGATTTTCACCAATGGTTGGGAACTTATCCTTGAGAAAGTTGACATTACAAGAATCTATTTCTGTTCATTAGATTGTGCGGGATATCTAATGAACATCATCTTGGTGGCTCTTGGACCAAGTTTTTTATATTTGTGGGTTGGGTTATGCACATAGCTGGCCGAACCCCATGGGCGTAAATGGTCCAAGGATAACTTCTTACCAAACCATAACTCATATGGTGTGGTAGGTATACTCTTGCTTGGCACACGGTTAAGGATATAGGTTGCCGTGAGCAACGTATCCCCCTAAAACTGATTGGGAAGTTCGCATGTGCCATCATTGACCTGACCATGTCAAGCAATGTACGATTCCTGCCGTTCGCAACATCGTTTTTGTTGTGGGGTGCGTGGAAATCATTAGTTGTCTTTATATACCTTTTTCCTCACGGAACTCTCTAAACCTATCAAAGATGTATTCACGACCTTGATCAGTCCAAAGATTTCTAACTCTTCGTTCCAATTGGGTCTCTACTTTTTGTTACGAAGCGTTTCAACATATCGAGTGCCTCGTAGCGTTGAGATAGTAGGTACGCATACCCACGTCGTGAATAACCATCTATAAGGGTGATGAAATAGATAGCTCTATGACGTACCTTGACATTCATGGGTCCACAAATGCCCGAGTGGACTAATTATAAGGGACTAGATGCTCTAAAAGCCTTACCAAAAGGCTTTATGTTGCTAGCTAGACATTACTCACTCAGGCAACTTAACCCTAGTGAGTTGATCTCAAGTATCATCTCTAGTTAGCTGATTCACTCTACTTTGACCCTTATGGTCAAGTCGAGTATGCCTAAAAACATAGTTCAAAGAAAGCGACAAAGATGGAAGATGTTGAGGTAGACGGAAATCAAGAGAGAAAACTAATATCATAACTAAAAGGTACGAAGGTACGCTGCACTTTAAGAGCATAGATAGTGTCGTGGAGGAATGATTTATTTCCTTCACAGGGTTTGAGCTGACACGTTGTTATGTCAAGGACATATTCCTCACTATCGTCTCTTAAGACAACAGTTGTGAACCCATCGGGTAGCGACGAAGGTTCACAAAATCAGCTCAGCCCTGAACTATGTATTTGGTTGCTCCCATGTCTACAGTCCACTAAGGAAGAAAGCTTGGTAACTACTACTTGAGAGTACACATGTTATTCAAGTGTAACTGTGAAAGAAGGTACCTTAGTTAGTTCGGGACGATCCCAAGTGGTGAGTTTCTTCTTTTCACAGTTATAGCACTTCACACGCACTACATTCTACTCTCTATTGACCTTGACCTTTTACTCTTCTGGTAATACCATCCTTAGGTTCCGAGTTTTAAGAAGGGGATGAATCTGGTCAAAATCGGATGTCAAGCCAATCCCACAAGTCCTCAATAGTGAGATAGCCTTTAAATCCCCTTACCAGATCATCATGCATGTAATATCACATAGCCAGCATGCTGATCGATCCTTCCTCGAGGCATTCAAGGTACATTATTAGCCTTTCTCTTGATACTGCTCACAAGCAGTTACATCTATGTTATTCACATCTTTGCCTATTCTAGGAGACTTTAAAAGCCATCGAGTGTTCTAATACTTTAAGTTTATTTAGAAGAAGCTAAATCTTCTAACACTGTGTATTATAGTTAATTCTATCTAACTCTTCATTGGTAAACTAAGCACCAATCATATTTTAATTGCCCTATCTGAAAGCATATGTTTAAAAATGGACATTAGGCATATTTTTAGATAATTAAATTATCAAAAACTCCATCACTCATGTCATATGATCGACAATTTTGCTAGGCTAATAATCATCACATACCAGCATGAATTAGGAATCTGTATAATTTAATTACTGCTTTTTTCCATAAAACAAAACTTATGGAATACACAATTTGTTAAACCAATTAGCACATTTAGAAATATCACAAAGATATTTAGCTTTAATCATGTAAAGCAAATTTACATGAAGTTATATAAAACGAATTTATATAGTCATTAATATGTCATTTAAGGATCTATTTAATGACATATCAACTAAAAAGGAATTAAATGTAGTAATTGTGTGGGACACATCCATATAATGTTACTGATCTTAATCAAAGTGAAATGAATTCCTATAATTTGTCTATTTAGAGATGTAATACATTATTATACATCAGGCCAAAAGTTCACATTTAGCCATGTAAAACACATTTACATAATTTTTTTTATTTTATATGAAACTAATTCATATGTCCTATTACTAAAACAATTTGTTTATTTTTCTCGATATATAACACGTAGTTATACGCCATGCCTTTTAAAATTCTATATCATCATTATATATGGATGTGAATTTAGAAGTTTCCTTAAAATAACTCCATAGAATTTCCTTAGAGGTTTGTTAAACTAACTGACATTTTTGTTTAGTAACTATCATAAAGATATTCACTTTTAATTACGCAAAACATATTTACATTCACTCTATGAAACGAATTCATAAAAATAATTTTATTTTAATATATAACACGAAGTTGTATATTCAACTTCAAAATTTCATACTATTAACAATAACAACATGAAATAAAAAACGGAGAGAATATAATTTATCAAAAATAAATATATGACCAACTTATGGCCATTTTCAACATATAAAATGAATTTACATGATCATGGGAGCAGATATTCAATAGTCCAAATCGAAACAAAAACAAAATCGGCCTAAGTAAAATGGCACAAATTAAAAACAAACATTTTGGGCCAAACAAAAACGTCCCACAATGACAATGAACCGGGACCTCCTCTCTTTTTTTTCTTCGGTAAAGACGGCTCAAACCAGGCTCTTTTATAAGTGAATGTTGCTGACTTATCCCCTCTACCCACTTACAAACCCTTGACTTCACTACTCTCTCTCTCTTCTTTTACCTCTCTATTCTCTCTCCTCCTCTCAACACCATGGCCAAAATGTGGAGCACAGAGCTCCACCATCACTCGACCTTTTTTGACCCTTTTTATGGCTGCTTTACGACTCTTTTTCACGGCCCATGTCGCCACCCTCAACCCGGTGGAGGACGACGAGCGTTTGGCTAAAAAACCCACATGAGGAAAAATCCCCCACCCGCCATCGAAACCAAGGATGACCCCACCATCGTGTAGATTGGCTGCAACTGAGCTGGAAAACACTAGTTGAGCATCGAACGCGCCTCTCATGCAGTGGCGTATGATCCACACGTGCCGCTAATTTGGTGGATTTTGCAGTTCCATAACTGGATTTGAGTACACCGACGGTCAAGGGTGCGGTTGGAGAAAGAAGAGTAGCCAACTAAGCGTTCACCGGCAGCCCGTGCGTCATACGCGCCACCCTTTTCTGGTAGTTTCTGATGGTTATGTCTCGATCTTAGTCTCTTCTATCCCTATTCCCCCTTTCTTTTTTTTGTGTTAATTAAAACTCAATTTGGGTCTTTTAGGGTTTTGGGTCGAGGTAGAGGCTTCGAAGGCCACTGAGGCTTCGCTAGACCCACCGCCGTCGCAGCCACCGAGGCACTGGCGGTGGAATTAGGGTTAGGGTTTTCAAGGTTTGTCAAAACAATGGAATCGACTTTGGGTTGAGATCAGGCAGAGATTGATTAAGGGCTAGGGTTTTGGGGAGTAATTTTGTGTTTAGGACAAACTGATCGACCACCATGACATGCTTTCAACGCTTAAGTAGCACAATTGCTAATATTAAAATGAACTAATTAGAAAAGTTCAGTTCTTAACGAAATTTAATCACAGAGGCATGCTTGGTGGAATGGAAATCATCTCATCAACTAGGGCATAGTATGCAAGAATCAATCTAGCAGAGATTAGTGCATACACAGTCGTATAAATTGCAATTTGGGGTTTGTTTTATCAATCTCGATCATGCCAAGTTTGAAAAATAGAAACATTCATCTATTAATTCAACTGAAATTGCAATCTCTTAGTTGGTTCTGGGCATAAAAGACACTATAATCACAGAAGCATGCTTTTTGGTTGCATAATTATGAAAATTAGGCAATTAATCATATGAACAAGCATGCTTTAACAAATCAGGTTTGACAAATTATGAACCTATTAATCGGGGCTAATTCGAATAGTTCAGGCTCTGATACCACTGTTAGACAAGTAGGACTGACCTGGATTACAGAAGTTGACTGTCAGGAATAGCCCACATCGGTACTGAATGTGAGGTGGCTACCAGAGTCGCTGTTAGGGTTCACTTCCTAAATCCGAAACCTCGGTGGATGATTGGGCAGCCGTGAGAGGGGAGGGGAGAGTATGTGGTTTATGTGTCACGTGTGTAACCCTAATTGATCCCCTGAAACCTCCTTATGTAGGTTGGAGGAACAATTAGGGAAGCCGCCCTAAACGGCCTTAGTGGCTGTCGGGCCTAAAACGTTAGGCCCGGCCAACAAATGCTGAGTTGTGGCCTACATCATTACTGAGACTTTTTATGGCTTCGCTGTCTCTTAGTAGAGTTGGGTATCCTCCGCTATGCTCTAGTGAGAGTTTTGTATGATAACATCTCTTTTGCACAATCAAATCGAACATACTCAGGTTGATTATCATTTTGTTCAAGAGTGTGTCTCGTGGCTGTTTAATTGTTCAATATACTCCTACTCAGCATCAGGTAGCTGACATGTTTAATAAGGTTTTACCTGTACAATGTTTGCTCTTTTTGAAGTCCAATATGCCTGTGAACCCTCTCCCCCCAAATCTAAATTAAGGAGCGTAATAGAGGATATTATGGGATACTACTAATATTGTTGTATTATTGTAATCTTTTTGTATAATCACAATATACAAAAATAGTGACTTAGGACCCCTTATTATGCAAGTCCAACTCTCTTAATCTCTTGCGCGCCTCTATCATTGTTGCAGCACCCTTGTTGTTCTCCCTCTTCCGTCCATTCTACGTTTGTTGCCCCAGCTGGCTCTCTTGGTGGTGTAGATGACTATATTTTGTCATTGTTAAGCTAGAACTTTTAATTGCATCATTGACCAAACCAACAGCAATCACTCCTAGTGGGGGTTTCACATTCACAGGGTTTGGGAAGATCCAAACATAGACAATCTTGTGCTTGTAAGCATTTTTGTAAGCAAGAAGCCGTTTTTAAGATACTAACAAAAAAAAGTTTTTGAAAGCTTTTTGCCAAGGTAAATTTCTTTGGATGAATTCTTAAAAATTTACATGAAGTAAAATTAGTAATATAGATCAATATACATGACAAAACTAGGTTCAATACAAGCTATGAATAATAATGATAATCACAATAACAATAATAGTAGTAGTAGCAATAGCGACAACATTAATAATGATGATGATGATGATAATAATAATAGTAGTAGTAGTAATAATAAAATAATAATAATAATGATAATAATAATAATAAAACTATTTGCATTATTTTGTAATTTCTTCTAAATATTGTGAATAAAGGTGATAATCCTAGTTACTATATTTCAAAAAGAATAGCATGTTTTAAAAAGAATAATCTATCTCAAAAGACTAGTATTACACGTCAAGATTTTTGTGGTTTGTTTATTGATAGTTCCAATTATTAGTGCAATGCTTTGAAGATATTTGACTTGTAACAATTGGTAATTAGTAAAAAAAATTATAAAATAGTTTTTATAGAGGTTGAAGTTCTGACAATCCAAAAAATAAATGAAAATACCTATTACTGAAAAAAAAAATTTGAAAACAGATGCACTTGTATTGCTTATTTGTATTTTTTTTTTTTTGGGGTGGTTTTGAACGTGGCAAAATTGTTAGAGCATTGGTAATGGTGATCCATATTTTTGGATCACAAGATCGGACCTACACCTTCCACATCATCCTATAATCTAATTTTTTTCTCTCCCTTCTATATTAAATTGATCACGAACTTGGATCACCAAATAATATATTGCTCATGGACCCATATTTAAACATATTTAATTATTTAGCCTTTTATTTTGTACTATTCATTAATATGTTTGAAAAAAACGAAAACGAAAGTTGTAAGCGCATCACCGCAGGGAGCCAGACCGCGGGGCAAGCCGTGTGGATCTCTGATGTAGATGATATTTTGGATCGTGAGCCTCCCTTTTGGACCATGATCTAAGCAATGTAAGTGCTCTTATGTTGCTTATTTGAATTCCCTTTCGGGGGGAGTGCGTTGGGAGGAAGGTAATCTTGAAATGAAAAAATTATTGGCTGAACTTTATGATAACCTAAAATCCTTGCTGTGCCTATTGCAAAGAAGCATTTTTTAATGAAACTACTAGTTTTTTTTGAAAGAAGATACTACGTACAAGTTAGTAATGGACGCTTGCTGCATTAAAAATAATTCAATTATTCTTGTAATGACACTTTCACAAAAACAAAACAAAACAAAACAAAAAAAAGGACATTTCTTACCAATATGCCATGGAAATTTTCGAAAAACAGCAACAAGATATTCATGAACATGCATGTTCTCATTAATTGTATAGGATTGCCAGAACAATAAACCATGGCCATGTATTCACATGCATGCATGCTTCCTTGGTTCCACACAAGAGTTTTAATCAATCCGCTGATTGTGAAGTGTTGAAAGCTTGAAATATATGATGCTCAGATTGTTACATATTAAATTGAGAGATTCTACATATTTATATAAAGGGAAATTTACTTAATAGTGTTTCAATTGACATTTTTCAGTTTGCAACTTTCTTACTTAGATATGTTATTTTTGTTTGAAACAACTTTTGAGGCTGTCATCACTTGTCTGCCTATAAAGACTTAAGTGTCCTTAATGAACTCTTGCAAAATGGGAAGAAAAGTCAGGTGAAGAAAGAGCTGGGGTTTGATAGCTTGCGAAAGAAGACTCCCACAAAGGAGACTCACCCATATTTGGAGCTTATATAACTCGATAATGGCGGAGGAAAAGGTGGGTGTGGGTGGGCTGTAAATGGAAGGTAAGGGAGGAAGCTTGTGTTGGTATATGGAAGATGCCATTTTTGTCAAAGATCGAAAGAGAGTGAAGGGTTCAGGACATTAAACACTGTGCATGCTGTGTGGATGGTGAGCTGTGGAAGACTTCCTATTTGCATTGCACACATGTAAGTGAGTTAATTAGTTGTGTTAACGTGTGTGTCAATTTCAACTTTGAATTGGGGGGATGGAGATTTAGGGGAGAGGGTACTATTACATACTGGGTTAGAGGTTGGGTGTTGAGGTTGGGGAGATGGGGGTAGTATACCTGTGGGTAGCTAGGGCTTGGATTAAATTGATGTATGCAATTGTTGTGTGCTTGTGGTTCTGAATGTATGATGCATGTGATCAGACAATACTTGTTTGGTAGGCATGTGCATATGTCTGTTGAATAACCCGGTATAACAATTACAGTAGGGGTAGTTAAGGCTGTTCATGGGAAAAGTGGTTCAATCTGTAAATACGTGATGAATAACCCAGTAAGTAAGAGTGATTAACTCGGTAATACGTATAGATTAACCTAGGTTAACCACTTAAGAAGGTGTGGATAAACATGTTGTTTGGAGTGATGGTCTATACTAATGGATGTGTTAGAATGCTGTGATTGATGTGGACAGGTGTAGTGTTGGAGGGCCCATGAGTATATGTAGTTGCTAACAAATGGAAGACCAGAGAACCATTATAAGTTGTTGCCTTGTATGTGTGCAGCTATTGTAAAGGCTCATCCCAATTGAAGAGCATTTCGGTGTAACAAATAAATATCGTGGAACATTTCTTAACCAGTGTGATAGAGGTGCAATATAGGCAGTACCCCAAAAAGAAGTCAACCAACCATAGTCACTAGTCCCGGGTGTGCATAAATTTCACTAGTGGGATACTGCAACATATCAGTATCCCACTTAATAAACGTCACTAACCCAAGATGTGAATGTCACAATAATGGGACAATTATCGTGGACCACATCAGCATCCCACATAATAAAGGTCAGCAACCCGGGATGTGGATACATCTACCTGTGCACCATATATGTCTAACATGTCAGTAACCCAGATAATAACAGAGACTAATTCGGGTTGTGAGATTAATAATAACAGGATCATTGAGGTGTATCAAATCAATATCCCAGCAAATAAAGGACACTAACGCAGGTTGTGGATGTGACAATAACAAGATCACTGATATGCACCAATTCAGTATCCCTGCCCAGTACTCTCTGAAGTGTACTGCACCGACAGAAGCACTATAACTTACCCTATTTCACGGCTGTTGTTCTGCATTGGGCAATGTACAATGCAAGGATGTCTGCCTACTAATTATTACCCCACCTCCCGTTCCATTTACATGGCACAGTATATTGTACATTTAAGGCAGGCTATAAACGTAGTGTTCACATCAATATAGGGTTCCCTATGTTGATATCCCGAGATACACAGCTAACTAACCGGGATTCACATCATTACAGGGTTCCCCATGTTAATATCCCGAGATACACAGCCAACTAACGGGGATCTCCATACGGCTAGTTTAGGATATGTTGTCCAAGTCAACCCCCAGAACACGTAGTCACCAACTTTAAGCAGGTGACAATTTTCCCAAACCCTAATGTCACTAACCCAGGTAATTTATATAAGAAACACAGGAAACTGCACTACATTACAAGGCTCTACAAAGTGGCTTGGATTGAATGAACAAAAATTCCTCACTAAGTACACCTCAGAAGGTGCTCATGTCAGATGCATTTGTCACATACAGTATAGGTGACGTGGGAACAGGAAACCCCAATACTCATTTGCTTTTATGATGACTGCAGTCCGTCACCCATATTCATATCCGACGTAACTTGCTCATTATCACAGGTTATCCATTCGCTAATCTCAGGATACGCTATCAATATCCCAAAAAATTGAGGTCAATAACCACGGTTATTGATAAATAAGAAGGAGGGTACGCTGAAATTTCTCATTAGTCCACCAAAATAACCTCAATATCCCAGGATTAGAGTGCATTTTGACATTATAATTCTTTAAAAATTAAATAGTCAATTAGGACTTCCAAATATTTACTATTTAGAATCATAGTTTAGGGTTTAGGATTGGGGTCTATCGGTGAGGTATCGAATTTGGGGGTTCGCTTGTATGCGTTGTGATTTGGGATTTGAGTTTTACAGTACATTTTGACATTATGATTATTTAAAATAAGAGATTTTTATCTGAAGTCATATAACAAAATTTAACAATTTTTTTAATAGAAAAAAGTGAGTTTATTTATAACAAGAGAAAAGAATAACATGACTAAAATTTTTTAAATAATGTTACTCCCCACTGCCCTTTACACGCTTTCTTTTCATGTACACATTCCACACAAGGACCCTCACTTCCTGCCACATACAGGTAAGCGTACTCATCGTTCCCCTTCATTAACTTCTTAACATTACCATCTCGTCCCAATGGCAACAACTCAAATCGTTCACACTTCAAACTATACCACATTTGCCGACCCCATACACCCTCCCCCATTGCCTCCTCCACTAATCGCAACAACTCAAGCGCACCCATGTTCTCCTTCACTCACATACAGTCTTTCCTTCCCCCTCATAACATAACTTTCCCCCCAGCATACATGTAACGTCATCTGCCACGACCACCTCCTCCAGCGGCATTTTCACCTTCCATTGTGCTATACACTAACTATCACCTGCAAACACACGCACACTTGTCAGCAACAGCTCCACCAGGGGCGGAGCCACGGTGGGGTCACGTGGGGTCAACCGACCCCACTTAAAAAAAAAAAAAATCTGTTACTTAAGTTTAAAAAAAATCAATAAGAGATATATATAATTTGTGATCTACCCAATTGCATGAAAGAAAGATTGCTCTGATGGTGGGAAGGGTATGGAACTTTGGCTGGCACTCCGCGTGCGTCCCAAGTTCGAGCCTTGCCGCTGGCATATGCACTCACAAGCTATCTTTTGTTTTTTTTGGCCCAAGTTTCAGATTAACATCTGTTAGTTAAATTTAAAAAAAAAATTAACATATATACATAATTTGTGATGGACTAGTTGCATCAAAACAAGGTTGCTGTGGTGGTAGAGTGGGCATAGAACTCTGATTGAGCATCCCTCTCTTTGTCTCAGGTTTGAATCTTGCTATTGGCGTTTACATTCACAAGCTCTCTCTCTCTTTTTTCTTTTTCTTTTTCTTTTTTTGGCAAGTTTTGGACTAAATTCTGCGAAACTCTCCCCTTCCCCTCACCGATTTGAATTTTGAAGGTACAAACTCTAAAACCCCTGATAATTTTAATTTTCGTTTTTCTTTGTCAAATTTTTGATTGTTTACCCTTTAATTATTTAGAGGGCATTTGGCCTAATTTTTAGAAAATTATTTTTCTTAAAAGTAGTTTCTCTAAAAGCTATTTTTGAAAAAATTATAAAATATTTGGCCTAACTTATTGCATAATTGTTTTATCAATTGGGATTGTTTGGCCTTGCTTTTAGAAGAGATTTTTTTTTGGTTTTTAGTTTTATTTGCATTGCCTTTTTTTCCTTTGTGTTATGATTCTTATTTTTAGTCTTATTTTTTACCCAAATTTATTCATTTATCAATCTTATGTCAACTTATTTTTATCTTCACTGAAGTATAACACTGTCCATTTTCATAGCTATCAATTTTTATGCGTCTACTTTGGAAACAACATTACATATATCAAAAAAGAATTTTATAACTAAAATATAAGATTCAAAATAAAACCTTGTGAATTAATCGCCCATAAAAAAAAAAGAAGCATGGTATAAAACAATGTACTACATATCTTATCTCGATTGGAGAATTATCCAAGGATCTTATGCATTGTGACACAGTGAAATGGATTGTTATAGTGCCTACACAATATATTTGACGACATCAACAAGAATATTTCTAATTAAGCGATGAGAAATGAAGGACCAACGACACTGCTCAACTTGTTGATTAATCTGATAATGATTACTTGTTTGCTCTCTGTCTCCATCCAAACACCCCCCCAACTAAATTCAAAATAAAGAATTCTAGCCAAGCGGAATTAGCTATTGGATCAAAAAAATGGCAACTAAAGTTCGGAGACTTCGAACCCATTTTCGATGAAGCAAAGCCAGAGTGGAAAGCTAATCAATATTGTGAATTAATTATAATGTGGTAATTCATTTGTCTTTTGAGTCTTTGCCGTTGATTTTCTCACCTCCCATTTTATGCTATTGAAGTTATTCTCCTAATCAAGATGTTAGTGATAGTCCCTCTCCCCCACTTTGCGAACAATTATCTACAACACCGATTTAATTCCCAATTGAGGAGAGAGAAGGGAATCTAGGAGACTAAAGGTGTGGCGTGGGTATATATAGGTATTTTGCGGGATTGTTTTCAATTTTTAGGGGCATAATTGTCCAGAAGAAAACTTTCATTAACAATCTCCGTGTTTATCGAGTGCGGGTCGCAAGAAATGAGAATCAAAAGCAGCAAAATGCTGCTTCTACTTATGGAGTGATTTTTACATAAAACTGCTTTTGGAAAACAATTTTTGTTTTTCAAAAACATAGGTGTTTGGCCTAATTTCAACTTTTGGACTCTAAAAACACTTTAAAAATCTAGGCCAAACACCCACTTAGATAGTTAGATTAGTTTTAATTGTTGAAATCATTTGATAAAATTGACTATAAATCATTTGTCAATTTTAATTGTATGTGGTGTTCAATTCGACTATTCTCTTCTGATTAGTTATAATTATTAAATATCCTTTACTTGCCTAATTAGATCTTTTTTGTCTAATTGAAAATACAAAGATATTTCAAAAAATTGGCTACTGAATCGTTGGAGCCCGACCCCGCTTGAATTAATTTTTGTATTCGCCACTGAGCTCCACACACAAGATATATACCACATTCACACCCCAAAATATCTCATCATAACTTCACATACACCACTAACTTGGATTCTAACAAATTATCAAACTCTCAATCCAGACTCTAGCCCTTAATTTATATCCTCAAGATCAGGATTATGGAAGGGCGCCATTATCAATTGTGTGTAGGTCACTCTAATGCGTAACGGAAGAAGGGGCATAGTAGCGGCAAGTGAGCGTCATGCTTAGCCTTTGGGAGTTGGTAAGAGGGGTTGGTGAAGCCAGTGCTCGACGCACGACGCTGGCCACGGCTTCAATCCATGCCACAATAAAGCTAATGGTTGGTGAGCGGGTAATTGACCATCTCTTAAAATGTCACTTGCTCTATATAATAATGTTTTCATAACCCCTCATTGGCCTTCCTAATATATTAATTTACGTACAGTTTAGAAACGTTCATTAAATAGAGTAAATACCATATATATATATATATATATATATATATATATATATATATAAACAAAACTCCTTAAATTTTTGACACATGTCATTCTTACAAGATTTAAAATTTTTACTTTTTTCTTTTTAAAAAACTCAGTTAGTCAATTATATATGAAAGATTTTCTTTCCAAATGAAAAAAAGGGAGACAATGTTCGACTAGAATAATGCATCATATTACATTCTTAATGTTCATTTATATTCTATTACCAAAGTTATTAATAAAGATTCTAATAATAAAATAAATTTTAATTACCAAAAGTATATACAATCTTAGTTCCAAATCTATATTAATGTTCTCCAAATCAAAATGTAAGAAAAAAGGAATCATATAATATGATCAAATAAATCATCTAAATATGGTATTGAGAGCTCACAAGTCACAATGAATGCAAATCTAAAACATGAGAGTTGTGTATCAATATTTGTTAAATAACCAATGGATAATCTTGATTATAATTAAATTAATAATGCCCACGTTCAAAATCCTTTTTCAAAATTGACATCATTTGTTTATCTTTATATATAAATCACATTACATTTTATCATGGATATAAATGAAGATTTACAACTCTAATGGTAGAAGTAATAAGTATGAAGAAACTTAGGGTCTTCTTTCTTAACCTGGTCATTGGCCTCATGTTCTTCTTTGTCTGATTGTGAATGTCATGGGCGAAGAACATTAGAAGAAGAAGAAGAAGAAGAAGAAACAATAACAACTGCACGACAAAAATTGCAACAGCGAGACATTATTTCTCTTCACTTCTTCCACTCATGTTCGGATTTCTCCCTTCCTATGATTCTTGATGTGATTCTAATGATTAAATTATTTAGTGGTGAACAAATTATTTTTAGATTGTAGAGAATGAATTACTACGATAGTTAAAAATGTTAATACTATTATTAAATATTAATGTATTCCTATAATGGAAATTATTTATCAAATTTCTTACTCAAAAAATAAAAAACTCACATATTAATATTAAAAAATAACATAGATAAATCTTATGCATCACATAGGTCCTTACCACTAGTTAAATATGTTAAATAATATTGGCTTAAAATAATACAAGTATGTAAACCAAACATACAACATAACTCACATCATGAAATTTGCGTACTAGATATCAAAATTTTAATTATTTACATTTATATTGTGTACACGTATTTATAGATGTCATGTTTAAGAAAAACGTGTGATATATGGTCATTTATTTATTTGCATAATGAGTTTGATTCTATGCACGAGTATACAAATATTGTACACTTAAGTTAAAAGTTTTTGACACGTTCATTAAATAGAGTAAATACCATATACATGTGTATAATTATATATATATATATATATATATATATATATATATATATATATATATATATATATAAACAAAACAAAACTCCTTAACTTTTTGACACGTCATTCTTACAAAATTTAAAAATTTTTACTTTTTTCTTTTTAAAAAACTTAGTTAGTCAATTATATATGAAAGATTTTTTTTTCCAAATGAAAAAAAGGGAGACAACGTTCAACTAGAATAATGCATCATATTACATTGTTAATGTTCATTTATATTCTATTACCAAAGCTATTAATAAAGATTCTAATAATAAAATAAATTTTAATTACCAAAATTGTATACAATTTTAGTTCCAAATCTATATTAATGTTTTCCAAATCAAAATGTAAGAAAAAAAGGATCATATAATATGATCAAATAAATCATCTAAATATGGTATTGAGAGCTCACAAATCACAATGAATACAAATCTAAAAAATGAGAGTTGCGTATCAATATTTGTTAAATAACCAATGGATAATCTTGGTTATAATTAAGTTAATAATACCCACGTTCAAAATGCTTTTTCGAGATTGACATCATTTGTTTATCTTTATGTATAAATTACATTACATTTTATCATGGATATAAATGAAGATTACAACTCTAATGGCAGAAGTAATAAGTATGAAGAAACTTAGGGTCTTCTTTCTTAACCTGGTCATTGGCCTCATGTTCTTCTTTGTCTGATTGTGAATGTCATGGGGAAAGAGCACTAGAAGAAGGAGAAGAAACAATAACAACTGCACAAGAAAAATTGCAACAGCGAGACATTATTTCTCTTCACTTCTTCCACTCATGTTCGGATTTCTCCCATCCTATGATTCTTGATGTGATTCTAATGATTTAATTATTTAGTGGTGAACAATTATTTTTAGATTGTCGAGAATCAATTACTACGATAGTTAAAAATATTGATACTATATTTATGATTTATGTTTTATTAAATATTAATGTATTCCTATAATGGAAATTATTTATCAAATTTCTTACTCAAAAAATAAAAAACTCACATATTAATATTAAAAAATAACATAGACAAATCTTATGCATCACATAGGTCCTTACCACTAGTTAAATGTATTAAATAATATTGGCTTAAAATAATATAAGTATGTAAACCAAACAGACAACATAATTCGCATCATGAAATTTGCGTACTAGATATCAAAATTTTAATTATTTACGTTTATATTTTGTATAAGTATTTACATGTGTCATGTATAAGAAAAACGTGTGATGTATGTTCATTTATTTATTTGCATAATGAGTTTGATTCTATGCACGAGTATACATATATTGTACACATAACTTAGAGGTTAGGCATATAAAATGCAAATATCATATTCTAGATATTCAGTATTTCGCACATTTTGCTTATATTTTAAAATTTTTTTCATCAATTTCTTTTTTTATTTGTTTTGAAGTTGTGTTTGATAAAGAAGCGGCTTTTTGATTGGCAACCCTGAAAATAATCTTTCTAAGATTGTATAGAAGTGACTTTATGTGCATAACACCTTACAATAGTTTTTAAAAAAAAGCAGTACTCCGTCGGTGAGATATTTGGATATGAGAACTGACTTATCTTAACTAATGAAGTCTTTATATTATGAATTGTATCAATTAAGAATATTTTTGGTTTTTTCTAATTATATATATACACTCACAAATGACTGTACATAGTTTGATATAGCTAGGCAGGAAGATTTGATAAATCTCATTTTATAGTATCAATCACATTCACAGGGGGCGGGCTTTGCCATGAAATTACGCAACCAGGTTGCATGGAAAATAAGGCACTACCAAACATGTAAATAATGACAGTGACTAATTAATTACCGAGGGCTTGTTTCAAGTTTTAACAAACGTCATTGGTAGGAAATCTCAAGATAGGAGACCAATCAGGGCGGTCGTTGCATTAATTCACGGCCATGCATGGCTTTGGGTTTTTCAATTTCAAGAAAACATTTCCAATTTTGAGAAGCCAGATGACTATTGGCTGAATACCCACACCCTACCACTAACTTAACACAGTTAGTACGTTACAACTCAACTACGTTGTACAAAATTAATTAAACGTTACATATGCGCTGCCCATGACTCGCATCACATGCGCGTTCACCCTAGCTCGCCATACATTTCGATTTTATAGACCAAAAATTATTGAGCGTTGTATACAGGCAATTTCTTATGTGCTCTTAGGAGTATATACTCTCATTACCTATGTGTATATATTTTTCACACGTATATTTGTCATATATCAATTTTTTAGTATATATTTACTAGTGTGATTCTTAAGGGTATGTATTTTCAAGAGTATGATATATATATCGACGAGTCTAAATTCTACATTTACGTAGTAATTAATCATTTTAAAAAAGGGCGTAGATAAGGAGAGAGAAACTTCTAATTTAAACATTTTTATGCATGTGGACAGGTGGCCTTACAATTATTTGCATATTGATGTATCTGCGTACTAATAATCTAAAATCGCAGGCAATTTGGTTTAAGCAAAAGAAAATTCTTACCTAATCCACACACACACAAGTCAACAAGTGTGATGTGCAAATTTTCAACATTGGATTGGAGGGCAATGAGTCGGTTTCCAATCATTTGTTTGGCCTGCTGCTTTCTGAATGGGGCGCCCATGCTTACTTTTAGCCTCTGACTGTAGGACCAACGTTTTGCTCTTAATCTTAGAATATCAATTTTGGTGTTGGTTACTCTGCTCTTATAGTTCGGCTGAGATTTTGCAAGAATCATACAGAAGCTATTGTTTCATCAGAATAATAAATATAACTAATTGTAATATAAACTCAATAGCGTTTTATTTTATGTGAATTTTGTTTAACTGCCATAACACTGAAAATCAACTCACTTTATGCATTTTATAATATCGTATAGTCAAATAAGTAACTTGTGTATGAAAAATCAAGGGGGGCCATGGCGTCTTCGCCGATGCTTGACTATGTCATCGGGCCTTTTCCTCAAACCTTGTGACAACTATTCGGGTGCTACAAGTAGCCAGCTCGGGAGAGGGTTGTGATTAGCATTGAAGGGCAAAGAAACTGTTAATAAATTGATAGTGCAAGTGGACGCTACCTCAATTTGACTATAACAGCAACAATAATTTTCGGCATGGACTAATTCTACTAACTTTAGAACAATTTACATGTAGGTAATCTTAGGCCCTGTTCTTCTCGTGGGTCAATTCTAAAATATCAACATCAACCTATTTTAACCTACTTCGATCTACTTTAATCCATTTGAACCCACTTCAATCTACTTCAACCCACTCCCATTATTTTAACCAAGTTCAATTTATCACATAAAAAAATTCAACCTACTTCAGCCCACTTCAACCCACCTCAATCTACTTCATCCTTTTATCCATCTCAATTTACTTACGAAAAGAACAGACCCTTATTCCTACATACATTTCTGCGAATAGAGATCAGTTACAAGATACCCACAACAAAATTGCCGGAAACCTTTGTTTCCACGCCGACACTGCTATTTGATTTTTAATTGCAAGAATTTGATGGACCTTTTACGTTGGATTGTGTAGATCAAATTTAAGAGGCGAATTGGGCTGTAGACTGGGTTGTCCTCTGCCAATATAGAAGTCCATTCTTGGATGAGCAATCTTGGGCCATTAACAATTTTCCAATGACTGACAAAGAAGGGCCCTTGATTTTTTTTTTTTTTTTACTTTTTCCAATGACCCAACCTTCTATTTTGACAAAATTTTTAGAAGTTATGAAAATTAAGAGTCTGTTCTTTTCGTTGAAAAATAGAGGTTAGAAATAGGTGAAGTTAGTTCAGTAGATTGAAATGGGTATTTTTCTATTAAAGTGGGTTAAAGTAGGTTAAAGTGGATTGAAATTAGTTGAAGTGAGTTGAAATTGACATTTTTTATTGAAGTTCGTAAAGTGAATTGAAGTTAATGAAAAGAACAGGGCCTAATTAGTATTTTTGCACTCATGTAATGAATTCAAGGGGGAAAAAATTGAATTTCTTTTACTATAGTAATTGCATCAGTAAGTCATTCAGCAATTGGATTCAATGGGTTTATTTTTTTCAATGTCTTAATGATTTTAGGTTCAATTATAATTTTAAGGAGATGCAAATTAATGGTATTACTTAAAACATATTATATTGGAGTGTAAAAGTGGGTAGTGTCCCACATTGATAAAAATACTAAGAATATGAAAGTGAATGTTGTCTCATATTGATAACATTAAAGGGTTTGAGCACGTATATAAGCTTGTGAGTTACTCCACCCATTGCCAATTGGTCTTAGGTTAGAACCTTATTTGAGCTTATATGCATGACTTGTTTGTTAAATGTCAAATTGATAGAAAATTTAACACGGTATCAGAGCGGGTCGCTGGATCTTGATTTGCCACCATCCCCGTTTGATTAAAATTGTGTGCACGTGTTGGGCCTTGTTAATAACTCACACGTGAGGGGTCGTGTTGGAGTGTGAAAGTGGGTAGTGTCCCACATTGATAAAAACACTAGGAATATAAACGTGGGTGTTGTCCCACATTGATAAAATTAAAGGACTTGAACATGTATATAAGCTTGTGAGTTACGCCACCTATTGCCAGTTGGTTTCAGGTTGAAACTTTATTTGAGTTTATATGCATGACTTGTTTGTTAATTGCCCAATTGATATTAAAATTTAACACATTATTATGGTACTCGACCAATTATAATTAATTTTCGTTTCAAAATCATTATTGTTGTAATTTGGAATTAATATATGCTAATTTATGCAAAACCATCTTGGCAGAATACTTACTGCTAGTTTAATCTCTTTATGAAGCCATTTCACCTTATGAGTACTTAAATTAATTTTTTTGATCAAAGTACTTAAATTAATGAGTAGAGCCAATGAAGAGAAGAAGCCGTTACATTTGCTATGTGGTAACTGGCAAGTGTGCCAAATTCCCAAACTACGCGGCCATAACTCATCAGCAACAAATGCGATTTCTTTCTTTCTGTCTTTTTTTTTTTTTTTTTTTTGTGGGAGGAAATAAATATGATTTCTTTCTCCCCACAAAAAACGGGATGATTTCTTTCCAATTTATTTTTTTTTTCATACAAAATGCTTTAATTGCATGGAATCCATCCAGATTGATTTAATCTACCTGTTTACATTAAAAAGAGGACCCCCCCCCCAAATCTACCTATCTTCTTTATTTTCTTTTTATGAAAAAAAATCTACCCATTTTTAATCACCACACACTGCACCCTTGGTCAAATTATTTGATATTTTTGTTCTTTGATGGAAAATAATTTAATTTACTGAAAGAAAAATCAAGATTAGTGTTCAAATACGTCCAATTTCTTTCCAAAATACTAGTCCTAAATGGGAAAATAATCAAGTGAAGTATCCATGCTACATTTGCACACCTATCCATCTCAATTCTTGAATCATCTCCTTCTATCCAACCTAACAAAAAATATATGTAAAATAAATCATTGAAACATTTCAAAACATCTTTAAATAAAGTAAACCGAACGGCTTAATAGATAGATTGCCTACCTTTACCATTAGAGATTTTAAGTCCAAATTATACTAGAAATTAGCTTTTTTATTGAACCTCTTTACACTAAGAGCACTCAGACGAAAAAAATAAAAGTAAGAAAATAAAAAAGCATTCAAATAAGATTAATTAGTTATTAAAGTATTTAATCATTATGTTAAAGGACTTACTTTTAAATGTTACCCACAAAATTTTTCATCTAATTTTGCATGGAAATCCCTTTAAAAAAATAGAACCGAATTTACTATGATGTAGAACTTTTGATTAAAATTTATTAAAACTCTCCTACGTGATATATAAAAGAAAAGTCAATATCTTGCGTTATACAATAAATGTGTCTAAAATTTGCAATTTCATGTCTATAATTTTTTAAACAAAAGTTCCAAATACCAAAACCTCGTAGAGAAGGGAAAACATAAAAAAACAAAATTCTGTGCAAATAAAATACAAAGGTTAATATAAACGAGACTAACACCCAAATGTCTAGTAACAATTGGTAAAAATTTTACCAATTAAGAGAACCCGATTAAAAATAAATAAAAATTTATCAGTTAAATTAATTTACACTTACGGCAAAGTACTCGAAGTAAGTAAAATGAAGGTATCCGACCCCAATTCTTCATATTTCCCTCCTCCCTGTCTCTCTCTCTCTCGCGCTCTCTTTTTTCTCCATCTTCCGTTGCACCAGTGGGCTTGTCGTCCACTGTTGCTCTCTCTCTCTCTCTCCCCCCCCCCATCTCTCTGTTCGAAAGACAACAAATTTTGTAAAACCGAATTCAGAAACGCCTCTCAACAAACCTGACCAATCACCCCCAAATTCTTCACCTCCATTTTATCATTCAATCGTTACATTTCTCTCTCAACTGGGTCAGCTCGTCTCTCAGGTAACTAATTTCACTTCTCTTGCCTCATCTTTTGCTCTCTCATTCTTCATTCTTCTCTGTTTGCTTCCAATTGTCTTCCTTTCTTTCTGTTTGTCTTAATGTTTTTTTTGGAGTTTCGGTTCTTCGTTTCTGGGTACTTCTTCGTTTGTGCTAAAGTTGGCTGCTTTGATTGTTCGCTGCTTGAATTTGTGTATAATCTCTCTTGTATGTATCTGCTTGTTTTCGGTAATCTTTTGATGGGTTGCATGTGAATTCCCCATTTTTGTTTTCTGGGCTTCTTTCGAGATTCTGATTCTGGGTGAAATGTTGCAGAAAGTTTAAGCATTTCATTGAATTGGTGGGTGTGATTCTCAGGCATGCATGGTGCATGATTTCTTTGTGGTATTATTCTTGAATTTCTACTTCTGATTATTTGATGGATTCTCCCTTTCATGTTCAGGGGAAGCAGAGATTTCACTGAGGTGACACAGGTTTCCCTCTGTTACTGTGGGCACTGCTACTTTGACTTTCATTTAAGACCCAAAAAAAAAGAAAGTACACCGTAAATTTTTGTAGTTGTGGTTTTACAGATTCATTATTTTTCCCCCCTCCACGTTTTGAATTGGAATTGGTATCTCTACTTCGAACTTATAAATTTTGGCATAAGATAGCATCTTTGTTTGCGGGGATTACACTGCCTATAACATATAGCCAAAGCCAGCTCAGGTGAGGCCAAACTGGGTTGAGATGACTTTTTTCATCCAGGTGATGCTATTCTGACCCCTACAAATAGACTAGGCAAAAGTGAACCAAAATCAAACCAGATGACTTGTAACCATACCGGAGCCAACACCCAAGACAGGCTCACCCGACACCTACTCGAAACCCAAATGGCTTCTTTTTACAGGACAAGCTTATTAGACCAAATTTGAGTTGACCAGAAAATTACCCCACTTGAATCGAAATGTTGTTGTATGACCATCCCGTACATGAACCGAATGACCCGTTTGCTCGGTCTTTGGCCACGAGGCTCCTTTTTCTTTTTTTTGGGGGGAGGGGGGAGCTTGAGTTCTTAATTATCAAATTGGCCGGTCATCAATTCAATTAATTGATTTGTTCAATTACTTCCTTTTTCTATTTTTCTTCTGCCTGGGTTTACTTTTCCCCTTCTGTCGTTCATGATACCATAGAAGTCTTCTGTTTTTTGACCCCCTCTCCAACTTTTTTTTTTAAAAAAAAGAAATCCTTTGAATTTATTTTTTGATATTATTTTTTAAAAAATGTTGAGAAGACAGGGAGGATGTTAATGTGGGTATTGTGTTGGTGCTATTTGTAATATTTCCTGAAGAGTTTGTTGGTTGAATTATTTTTTCTTCCGTGTACGTTTTCGAAAATTGCATAACTTGACGAGAAGTACTTTTGGACAATGCAGAGACTTGTTTCCCTGTAAGGAGTCATTTTCTTCACCCTTCATATTTATTCATTTTGGCTCTGAGTTTTGTTAATGAGATCACTGTTTTGAAATTATTGATGAGAGTCAGGGTGCACATTTTACCGAGAGCATTGTTTCTAAACTATCTGCCTTTGTTTTGGTCACTGGTATAGTTTACATCTTTTTGGGGGGTTTCTCTAGTGCTATCTTAACAAGTTTGTCCTATGCAGGCAGGACGACTGTGTGTCTACACCGTCACCCAGTGAGGATCTTTCTGCAATCTGACTATAGTAGAGCCTACCAGAGGTGAGAAATATTAATCCTGATACTTATGTCATTATTATATATATGTGAATGAGAAAAATCAGTCCTTTATTTAGAGTGTTAAAGACTTCAAGATATATGATTGAGCCCCATGTGCCAATACTACCTGTATTTGCTTGCTGTTGACTGTTTGTATAAGTGTCTGTGGATATTTGCTTGTTAAAATTTTGAAGCTTAAAACTTCTTCAATTTTTCTTTTTAAACTCTTGTCTAGCAATTGCATCATGGGTTTCTTATGTTGTCATATCTAGCTTTAATATTTTATGCATCATGAACTATCCCAACTTGCCAAGGGTTCTGAACTTTGTTTCCATATCATGTAGGCTCTGCTACTTGAGTTGTGCCGGAAAGTTCTTGCACACAAACTACGTACTCTGTCTGCAGACTGTTTACTTAGTGGGTCAAAGCGTGTTTCGAAATGGCCGGGATGAATAATCATGGCGCTGATGAATCTGTTATCGACCTGAATTCTACATTACATGACAACGGTTTGTTTGATGTCCTTTTGTTGCTGTATATCATCTTTATACCTTGGCTATCAAACATGCAAATTTTTGAATTTAACATTTACCTATGCAGTTAATCAAGATACTACTAGCTTGAGCAAAGGTCCTGATGGCTTAAATATAGCTGAGAGTAGCAGGGGGAACACAGGTCCAACAGAGGATCTGATCCTGAAGATTTCTGACCATACTGCTCCTAGTGAGTTTCCAGGTTTAAGTGCAGGTTCTCCAGAGGACAACCATGGTGCTTCCAAATCTTCCAATATATCTGGTTCAAGGGACTTGGAGTTCGAGCCGAGACTGTCACTCGGTCCCTCTCCCAACAATGTCAGTCATTCTTTACGAACTCCGGACATTTCAAGGCCGGAGAAGGGGGCTTCAAGTGCTGGGGGTTCAGCTCTGTCCGGAAAGGGGAAGGAAGTGCAGGTGCCTGAGGCTGCCAGCTCAAGTTGCCCCCGGCAAATGGATAGCAATCGGCCAAATGGTCACTCAGCAGTGCACTCTCATGGATTCCTACCACCTCAAACTCCATATCAGATGAATTTCCAACAACATCCACTTAGAAATATGGCTGGACTTCATGTAAGTCCTGACCTTGTCCCTCATCAAAGCACTACTGTCTATCCTGGAATGCCTCAGGGATACTTTGACCAAAGAATGCATTTGAGTGGCCAGCAGAATCCTATGCTTGTCAATGCGCTTGAAACTACAAACGCCCCTTTGCATTCTGAATTCCATCCCCATCCGGCATCTCAGCCAATGTGGTTCAATGAATTTGCTATAGGTTCTAGCGCCCCGAACATGTCTCAAATGATGCTTGGTCCAAGTATGTGGAGAAATGTGCCACAATTTCCTTTCACTGTTAATTCAAATGTAAGGACTGAAGTTCCAGCGGAGAGGGGGCAAGTACCTGCCATGGGTAACATCTCACAACAGCCTAGACCACAGAGCCCAGCCATTGGAAATATTGGTGCTTATGGTAGCACCTTCACTCATTCAGAGCTTCATCAGTGGCATGCTCCTCCCATTCCTTATGAGCCCAACTATAGAGCAGCAAACCAGCAAACACTGTCAGCTTATCCCCCATGGCCTCCCTCCCACCAGAATGGCTTGGGACCAGATGCTCAATACATTGATTTAGCTCCTTGTCTGCATCATACTACATATGGATACTTCTTGGACACAATGCGGGTACCTGGACCTGGCAACCAAAGCCACAACCCATACGCTCCTGGGCCATCAATCTCCCAGTCTAGCAACCATCCTGGGAGACATGCAGTGCCACAAACAGCACAGCCAATGGAAGTTCCAACGAACACAGAGGACTGGATGATACCTGAGGTTTGTTATCCAGAGTATGCTCTTTGTTTGGATTGTTTCAACTCTATTTATGTTGTTCATGGGTATTTTGTTCCCGCTTTGCTGTGGTAACTTTTGTATTAGACATAGTGGATACTCTCTCTGGCCCAAATTAGTGGCTTACTTTAAAATGGCATAAACTTAGATAAGATCCCCCCTCCATATTTTTCATTAAGCAGTAATGACCCTATGGTTCATGTATTGTTGCAAAGACATGATGTAATAAAGGCATGTTGTTCCCTTAATATGGTCGTTAGGGGATTACGGACATGGTATACCTAGCTTATGTTGGTTTGTCTTAGTCATAGTATCCTCTCAATCCTTCTTATTTGGCATGTCTCCTTTCTCCGTGCTTACAGTTATTTCATAGTTCTCATGCAGATATACTGGACATTGCTTGTTGGATCTGTGAATTTGTGGTTTCTTTTTGCCTCCTCAAACGTGTGACTTGTTTGAGCTTGTGACTTCTATCCATGATTTGGGGTAGCATAACCATATTCTTCACTTTTTCCTCGTAGCCTCTTCATGGTTGATGAACTTAAGTTAAACGTAGCATTCTATTCAGGCCCCTATTTTCCATTTTGGGATGGTCACACATAGTGCTAGACGCTTAACATCCTGCGAGTGTTTGACATGAATTATGTAGGCTACTCTCTTCCAGCAATTAGGGTTCCATATTGCACATTAAGTTCAACTCGTTTGCTTAGGAGACATATTCTAGTTTCCTTTGGCGAAGACCTGCATAGCATGTGTTAATAAAGATTTGCTAACTGACACCTCGAACATTTACTTCTGTTAAAAGAATAATAAGAGTTTTGAAGAAGTGTCCGTAGGACTATCAAGCTCCGCCTCACCGAAAGCTATCAAGTAGCAATTTATCCCCATTAAATCCATATAAAACAAATCTACAGCGGAAAATGCTTTTGGTCCTTAGAAGTTCATTTGTCGCGTCACTAACAACAATACCCAAATTAACTTTGGTACCTATCTCCAAGGACTTTTTAAAAATTAATGTAGACCGCCTTCCATAATTGGTCTGAAACACTAATGTAGAACACCTTTCAGAAAAGAGCAGAAGTCTACTGAATGTTGTCGAGGCTTACCCATTCACAAAAGCTCATACTCCTATTAATCTTGTAATTTGATATTTTTTAAAGGTACAAGGGGCATTCTATGCTCAATGTTCGAAAGAACTTTTTCAAGTTAATGTATAGGCTAAAAGTAGATCGAGACCACTACGAGAGCATCTGATTTATGACTTGAATTACCAATAGATTAGCAATCAAGCCCAATTGAACGAGATGGCTATCATCTATGATAACACCCTGTAATTGTTTGGCAATGTGAAGCTCCCATGAATCAATTCTAACCATAGAATGTATACCAAGACTCTTGGAAAGAAAACAAATTCCTCCACTGTCTTTTTTGTCTTCTAAATGCTTCATGTGTCCTATTCCTGGAGTGAGAATCTAGAAAGTTTTTACATGGGATTGAAACCTATATATTCTTGCCCCTACATCTCTAAGCTAATAGCCTAATATGGCAGGATATAAAAAAAAATCTATTTTACTTGGATTCAGTCATACCATGTTAAAGCGTACAATTTCCGACATAGCTGTCGTGTTGGGCTCGGCAAATTTTTGAAAAAATTTATGTGTTTTTAATCTAGAACAAAGGTTCTATTTTCCGTATCTATATCTGAGTGTTGAGTGTCTGACAAGGGTGGATGAGGCAAAAGGAAGAGTCCAAGTAACATGGGAAAAAAAATGACCATTGTGTGAGAATAATGTATTGAGATGATGAGGTATAAGAATAAGCTTAAGGGATTTGATGGAACTAGTATCTCCAAGGTGCAACTTCCTTAGTAGAAATCCTTATTCTAGGAAACTCCATATAGCAAGTAGTCCGATTAGAGGACAAACGCACAGGTTGGGACTACCTTCCTTTGTAGAAATTTATATCCTAAGAAGTTCCTCGAGATATGTTTACGGATGAGCAAGATGCACGAAAAAGGCTTTAGAGTAATTTAGGGTGTTGAGCATTAATCTAGAAAGCATGCACTTTGTGATTGCTTGCAAACCTTGGACGTTGGATTCTAATGAGTCACTAGCTATGTGCGCCGGACACGGGTGTGCATCCGGAATGTCCAACTCATTAAAGTTCTAAATGTAGGACATAGGGACACTGTTCAAAATTTGAAAATGGATGCAGGGATTTGTCCTTTGTCATTTTACATGTGAAAGGTTCAATTTCAAATTAATTGTTTCAGAATATTTCATAGTTGAAAACTTAAATCCAAAATATATCCAATTATGAAATGTTAAGTAAAAGAATCCATAAAAATAACAAAGGAAGAAGGAAAAGGACAAGATAATTCCTTTTTTTTAATCCTCCCCATTACTTTATAGTTTGGATACGCATCTAACACATATCCTATGTCCTATTCGAGGAGTCTCATGTCCGACATGAGGAGGTAGGCAAAATGGAGAGTCCAAGTATCATAGGCTACTACACTAGAAAAACACGCTCCAGGCAGTCTCTAGGGGTAACCTAGATGCGACAATATCCACAGCTCTAACTGTGACTATTGAGCCGAGGCATTATAGGGATTTGGCACATGCGACCTTCAGTTGCATAGAAAGTCACGTACATCTTTCCAAAAATGCTGGCTCAAATATCGCTTTACACGTTTACAAATAGCACATAATATGACTTCTGAGGCTAGTTAATTGGTCTTGGACATTGCTCAAGTCGAATTCTTGCATGGTATCTTTGCTGCATAATTGGGAAATACAAGTACATCTTCCAATCCTGTTTTAATTTTCATTTGGCACTCATGATCCTCAGTTGCATCCCATTTTTGCTTGAAAGCTTATTTCACCCTTCCCATCAAGTTTCTTACATGGTATCTTTGCTACATAATGGGGAAATAAAAGTACATCTTCCAATCTTGTTTTAATTTTCATTTGGCATTCATGATCCTCAGTTGCAACCCATTTTTGCTTGAAAGCTTACTTCACCCGTCCCATTAAGTTTCTTAGATTTCAAAACATAGCTTTCCTGAAGTGTGGTAAGTGCGAGTGGTTTTAGTGGTAAACAATGCCTTGACTTATCTTCCCTCATCATTATTATGATTTTTTTAATATTCAAAGCACTTGTAATTTTATTTGTTCAAGGGGTCACAAAAGAGTTTGCTAATGTTGCTGTGCGGAGTATGTTCAGCAAAAAGTGAAAATATTTGCCAGAATAGGAGACAATTCATTGGTCTGTGCTAGTTACCATTCAGGGTTCTGCGTTTCTTTCCTTGGATCACATGAGGGACTCTGGGCTTTTCAATCCGAAAACTTCTTGTATTCCACCTTTACATCACCAATGAATATCACACCTGCCGTGTTTACGTCAACCAGTGATACTTCTTCCTTTGTTGAACTTTCCTTTGTTACTTTGTGTATTTAAGCACACAAATCACGGCTTTCGCACATGGAGCTAAAATACTATGGTTTTCCTTGTCTGGCAGCTCTACGAAGGCACACGTGCTGATCAGGGGAATGCTTCCCTGCGAGTACAAGCTGAGGTTTGAATATATAAAAACTCCTGTCTAGGCAACATCCATAATAATCATTACTGCATGTTCTTATTTCTGTTCACATACTATCACCTAGAAACATTCTTGTGCTTAGAATCAAATTCTGATGTAAAAAGATGGATCTTTTTCACTCTGAAGTTACTTTAATTGGTTGGGACAATTGTAGCACTTTTAGAGCATACAAGTTACGTGGTCGTTTGGTGGATAATGTGAAGCAAATAGGAGGCCTTGTATTTAGAATTCTGTTCGTGCCCTTGCATGATTTGAGTGTGAACTTGTGGCTAGCAGTTCAGTTGTGCCAAATCTTCTGAATTTGAACTTTTTGTCCATTCTCGATCCTGATCCAATGGCTTTTCCTGGGCCAGACACTGATTGGTCCAATTGAAGTGGTTGAGCTGGCTGTTTCAGTTAGGTTCCTCGACCTTGGCTTTGGCCGAGTTCTAGAAGGGTTCAAAACGACCACCTGCATTTGTGTAACTGTTGTTGATTTCTTAGAACTGATACTAGAACTTCCACTGGTTGGAGAATATTCCCCTCAAGCTAGTGCTACATGTTCACAAGAGCCTTGGAGTCGTATACTGCACCTTTCCTTCTTGGACAGTAGAAATTTAGTTCTAAACCAAAAACAGAAATGGCAGTGAAACTGTTGTTGATTTCTTTAGAATGGAAAGGCATGGATTACTAGTAATTTACAATTTTACGACATAAGAAACCAGGGACAATTTAATTATCATTTTGTTTTAGTATGCTGTCATCAGATGCTGAAAAGAATCACTGGCTCCAACTTCGCAAAGGATATTTCTCTAAACCACTCCATATTAATCTGTTGGCAAGTTTGGATAGCTGTGCTACTGTGATTGTGTTCTGAAGCTTATAATTGCTGCAGACTGATCAGGCCTGTTTACCATTGTCCACCTCTGGCATTCGATAGCACTTATCACTATTCATCTTCGCCTGGATTGTTTGTGAAGGAATTAATACGACTAATTAAGTGTAAACGAATTTATCTTAATTCAGCAGCGGAATGTGATTGAACATTGGCTTGAATTACCGGTCGTGGAACTCACAATACGGAGATCCTTCACAAGTTCACAGCCTAAGAACCCTAGGTTTTGTGCAAACAACTCACTTAGAAAACCCTTGATGTTTGTCTGATGATTTTCCTCTTAGACTGACCCTTCTTTTATATTAGTAGAACAATCGAGGCATTAGGGTTTCTGAGGTGACTTAAGCCATCGACCTATTGGGCTTGGACCCCTTGTGGGTGTATTATGCCCCTAAGTCCAACAGTTTGTTTGGTTAGTTTGGCTGAGATCTAGAAAAATTGCTACCTGTAATCTGATATCCGAAATCTGGATGAATACAGATAAAAAGAAATGAATGTGTAATTTGCAGGCATGGTTTTGTTTTGTTTGATCGCTGATTATTCTTCTTTCCATTTTCTTATCCTTTTTTTCTTTCTGAAAGTTCAATCATGTTGACATTCTGTCAATTTTATATAGCAGGCAATGTTAACGCGTTTTGACAACTCGACTCGGAGCTTACTCCGGCATATAGATGATCTTTTTTTCCATGATAGATACAGAGAAATGAGACTTGATGTCGACAACATGCCTTATGAGGTGAAAATTAGTCATCTATTTCTCTCCCATCATGTTTTGTTGGTTGGGCTTTTCTTTCCCTACAGAGTGTGATATCTTTGCAGGAGTTGATAGCGTTACAAGAGGCACTTGGGAAAGTAAGTACCGGACTCCCGGAGGAAACCATTATGGAGCTTCTCAAGAGGAGATCTTATGAATCCAGTGCGAGTGACCCATCCGCAGAGGCAGAAACATGTTGTATATGCAGAGTTAAGTACCTGTCTCTAAATTTCATTGCATTAAAGAAAAGTTACCGGCTTAGAGAATGCTTGTGTTCTATTGTGAGATTTTGCTGGAGCAGTATTTGTTACTTTTTTTTTTTGAAAAGTTTATCGGTGAAGCTAATAGCAGACGGGAGCGTGAACCGGATAGAACCTGATCCAACGCAAACATTGCATCGACCCCATGTATGTAAGAAAACCCGAATTAACCTGACTTGGACGACAGTTGCACCGGGTCTAATTTATACTGCCTTCTTTTCTCCCGACTTCCAACAAGCCCCCTCCCCCTCCTCCCCCTTTCCTGCTGCTGTGTAATTTTCTGAACTTGAGATGTTAACATGGCAGGAAGAATATGTGGGTGGAGAAGTGATTGGGATGGTGGACTGCGGTCATGAGTTCCACCCCGACTGTATCAAGCAGTGGCTCGTTCTGAAGAATCAATGCCCGGTTTGCAAGACAAAGGCCTTGGCTTAATGAAGCAGGGTAGTTATCCTTTCGTTCTTTTATACACAGCTCCGGCAATTCGCAGCTGGTAGCATCAGTTTCGCTCAGTCCGCCCTGTGTTAAGGGTTGCTATTTGTAATGAAAACTAAGATTGCATTTAGACAAATCTCTAAATTATAGGCAGAGTAAAATAATGTACATATAGACCCTCAGGTGATCATTTTGGCATCATGCCTTTGTTGAGCACACATCTATATCAAAGCTATATCATAGTATTCCATATATGCAGTGGTCTCTGATTTTCAAATGTGGATTATATATTTATAGTTATGGACAATCACATTGGTCATACCCAGGGGAGATGGAGGTATTGCACAGCGGTGCTCTGGTCACCCCGTTATGAAATTTGTTGTGCAAGAACATTAATTTGATAGGAACTTGGTTAGTATCAGACTGCTAGCAACCTTCTCTTATATCTATTGATTACCAGAGAAGGCCCAAGTCTCGAGTTTTGTAGCGGTCAACATCCAAACATTGGTAACATCACCGAAGTTGAGGTTTTTGGTGATAATTTTCAATTACTGATGGCTGATGCAACTATTGGAGAATGCCAGCAATGTGTGAAATATCACGTCATTGCTTTCTTCAAGAGTAGTGTATCCCAATTGTCACTCTACCTCTTGTTGGGTCAACAGTAGCTCGACTCCAGTGAAATAGAGGATCCAATACTAAAAAAATTTAGAGATTATCCGTTGAACTAATTGATAATTCATTACGTATTTTAACTTATATAAAATGTATTTTTTATTAAAAAAACACGAGTTCTTTCCTTCTTTTCTTTTCTTTTCTTTTCTTTTGGGGGAAGATTTGAACATAGCCATTCTAATTCAAAAGGTGCTGAGGTTTTCTTTCCCCATTTGATCCCCAACCTAAACTCAACATATGTATTATAAGTTGTTTTCCCACTCTATCAAACAGTTAATTTTTTAAATTAGGTGATTTGTTTCTCAAAAATTAAGAACGACTAATGTTAATAGACTCAAGTATATCCACATTCAATGCATGGCTTATTAGGATGGTCTCACTGATTGATTTCAATGAACTCAAATGTTATTTCTATTGGACCAATTCACAGTCCAATCGTTCTTTAAACATATATTGCAACTCACATAATTTTTTAGAATAGATTATTATTAGATGATCAATATTAAAAACTGCAAAAACTACAGCTATATCCTACAAAAAGAACTTTCAAATCGATTGGACTGCAGAATAGATTATTTGATTCAATAACATTTTAATTAGGTCATGTTGTAGTTTTCGGGTTGAGATATTTGAAGCCCCACAGGATTTAGACTAAACATGAATGACGCTAGCATGTTCCTTGGCACTCACAATGCCTAAATGTTACCACCAATTTTAAAACAGAATATTTTATTTTATATTATTTTGCTGATTATGTTTGTTTTAGGTGAAGTAGCTTGCAAATAACGGCCACTTGATGACGTAAAGATGTTTCCTTTACCGCGTAGTTCCCACACCACGCGCATGCCTGTCTCGTGCGCAGTACCGTCTCCTAAATCACTTACTGATGAATGTCATTAATTTCAATTCTCAAATCACAGCAAGGTGTCAGCCTCATTTGAAACATAATTTTCTCCTTCTCTTTTTGGCTAAAAATATCAGTTCATAAATTAATCACAAACAACCTGAACTACCATGAATCATCTTTTGATGAAATCTGGGAAAGATCTTAATTGCCAGCCAATGATAATCAAGGATCAAAACACAATTTGCATGACATCCTAGCTAGTGATTAATCATAATTCATAACTTACTCCAGTCACATATAACATCAAGTTCTCAAAAAATAATTTGAAATTATAAAAGGAAAATCCTATGTGACTTTAATTATATCATTGTATATTTATGTAACGCTTTTTTTTATTTTCATAATTAGACCGTTAGTATATTTAGGCATTTATTAATTGAATTTTATTTTTTATTATTATTTAAAGAAACTTTTGCAGTACTCATGATTATTCCTTGTAACCGTCAGATAGAGACAAACCATTTGAGTTGTACTTGAAAAGATGTTACTCTTCAGACACTTTCCTTTATTCGCTGAGAACAGGCCAACGTCAGAGAAAACTTTGCTATTTCACCGACCTTCTAGAGTATAAAATAAAAACATTTCACGACCGTGCTTTCGTATTGATATGCTTATAGTATTAGTTGTTACTTTGAGTTCAAATACAAATAGATTATTAAGAAAATGTAACGCACCTAATTATTTTTACTATTTTTAAAAATATAAACTAATATATGCATTAATTAACATAAAAGTATTAAAATAAAGGTTAAGGTTAAACTTACATATAATGTGCCCAATTAAAATGCTAGTTGTATATGGATCAAATTTTCTGGAGACGGGGATCAGAGACAAATGGTTGGGATCCAATGTTACTGGATTATTCTCCTAAAACTTCCCTAAAACATATATATTTGAGAAAATATACCCTAGTTCATTGTTAAATGTTATATTTGTTTTGATCCACATTGAAATTTTTCATTCGAAACCAGCTAGGAAATTGACGTAACTGGACATCCCACAGGAAAAGAAAAGAATAAGTCGATTACATGGAGCCCACACTCGGATCGCTCTCCAGATCACACGCTCCTAGGTATGCCTTAAACTCAGTAATAAGCCAGTAACGGCCTTCTGGGCCATAGGAGCCTAATCATTACATTCTCCCAATCAAATAACCGTCTTTGATTAGGTACAATTTTCAAACATAATTAATAGTTAAAATTGTAACTTATTGGTTAAAACTAATTCTTTACTACCTTACATTTATACTTAATTTTTTGCTCTAACATTGTATTAATGTACTAGCACGATGCTAATTAGTTGAACTGATAAAGTTTTTGATAGTAGTTATCAAAAATTTTAATTCAAATCTCACCTGTATTGGTCATTACACCTCAATATCCAAGAAAAAAAATTATAATGATGTACTAACATATGCGCCGCTCCTTAAAATAGAAAAAAGGTCTTGCCATTTGTACAAACTCTCTCCTCCCCCATCTATTTATATACATCAAAACAAAACCCTATCTCTCAATGTCCTCACTTCACATAAACAAAAACAACCAACTTCTTCAATTCTCTTCCCTCCTCCCAAACAAGAAAAAAGATGTCTACACAACTAGACCACGAAAACGAAGCCTTCCTATGGGAAACCCTAGACCAAGCATGGGCAAATTTATCCGAAAATTCCTCCGACGATGAGGTTGCTGGTCGGAAGCATGAGGCTGAGGGATCGGAGAAGGGGAAGAAGCGCGTGAGAGGGATAGCGCAGAAGGGGAAAGAGAAGAAAGAAGAGGAAGGAACTTCAGATCATGATATGCATATATGGACAGAGAGAGAGAGGAGGAAGAAGATGAGGAATATGTTCTCTAACCTTCATGCTCTAATTCCTCATCTTCCTCCCAAGGTAAGAAACATAACACATAGAAGGCTACTTGGGAAAATGGGGGAGTAGTGTTTTTTTTTTTTTTTTTTTTTTTTTTGGGAAAGGGGAGGCCTGGGGGAGAAGAAGTTAAAATTTGGGGGGTTTTTTTGATAAATTAAAATTTGTGTTTTTTCTTTTGATGAATCATTTTATTCCCTGCAAATAGAATTTTTGCCCGTACGTATTTTTTCCCTCAAAAATAATTTCAAGAGAAAATATATATACATATATTTCTGAAAAAATATTTTTTTTCATCAAATTTTCGACGGATAAAATTTTCTTTTTTTCATCAACACAAGGAAACTTTCAAGAATAAGAAAATTGATAAATTTGTTGCTAAATTATTTATCTTGTTGTCATACAAATTTTGGATTCTTTCCATTTTTCAGTTGAAAACTACTCATCTCTCCAGGTTTTAGGATCCCTTTTAGGTTTTATTGCTTGAAGTACTCGTACAGTACTCCCCCTCCCCTTCCCTCATTTTTTTTTTTTTGCTTTTCTTCTTAGGGAGTTTTAAAATTCAAGTATGTTACTTCGTATTAAATGCACTGAGATATCTTGTCAGATATGGTAATTAAAAAAATTAATGTTAAGCTTTTATAGCAAAAGGTGGAAACTAAATTAAATTTAGTCAGGTCTTTCACATAGTTAAGGGAAAAACTAAAATAAAAATAGCAGGGAAAATTAAAATAAAAATAAGGGTTTAAGATCAGTAATTAGCCACGTTAAATATAGTCCCCAAATTCAAAATTATTTAAATGACATAACAAAAAGAAAGGGGAAAAAAAACTAAAATACATCAATCTTCTAATTAAAGTCCTCATCATCTTTTGAATCCATATATTGTTCTTTTCAAAAATACCTATCTTGTAATGTATGCCACATTTAATAAACATACAGGCAGATAAATCTTCAATTGTTGATGAGGCTGTAAACTACATAAAAAGCCTACAATCCACCCTCCAAAGGCTTCAAAAACAAAAACTAGAGAGGGTCCATGGTGGAGCTGGTGGAGCCACAAACCCTAATTCTCTGAGCTCATGTGATCATCCCTCTATTGGTGCAACCTCGTGGCTTGCCATGGCCTCGAGCAGCAGGGAGGCTTTCATGGCGGACCAAGTCTCTTCCCTTAACAACAACAATGGCACTAGTAGTAGCAACAACTCAGCAATGACGAGAACGAACACAGTAGCCTTTCACCTTCCTGTGTTCATCCAAACTTGGACTTCCTCCAATGTGGTGCTTAACATTTGCGGCAATGATGCCCACTTTTCGGTTTATGCACCTAAGAAGCCCGGCCTTTTAACCTCCATTTGTGCTGCTCTTGAGAAGCATAAAATGGAGGTGGTTTCTGCCCATGTCTCCTCCGATGCTTATCGCCGCAATTACATGATCCAAGCTCGGGTAAGTTGCCTCAACAATATTCATTAAAGGCGACAATTGCAACATATATATGACGCGGTTTTTATGCCTTTAACCATTAGTTAATTCTTTGATTGCTTAACTCCAAGATCTTGAATTCAAATCTCATGCTAGGCAAGAGATCATGGAGCCCAAGCTATAGATACTTACGAGTTTGTTTGCATTGATTCATTTACCACTCCTTTTTTAGATTAGTAAAATGTATGATACACACTAACTTCTAACTTTCATTTTTTGGTAAATTATATGATCATCAGCTGGCAAAGAGGGTTTCTGATGAGCTATCAGAAATGACTACCGTGGAAGAGAGATTCAAGCAAGCAGGAGGAGAGATCATGATGTGGGTCTCATCCTGATCGATCAGCTGTCAAATTACTTTGGCGAAGAAGTTTGATCAGATCATGATTTGATGAAGATAGAGCTTTGGATGATTGATCTATTGAGAATTATATATATTGGTGGAGGATACATTGTTCTATTTCTAGTCTTTAGTTATCTCGTCTAAATAAACAGGAAAATGGGAAGGATATATATCATTGCAAAGCCTAATCAAGTTAGCTCAATGAAAGTAGGTGATTAAGCAGTAAGCATTCAGAAATGGGTCTTCAACATCAGAAGATTATGTATATGCCAAATCAAAATATATGTCGTGTAATTAATGTATTTCGCACAAGAATATATGCAATGCCATTCCGTGGTTGTTGTGTTTGTAGCCAATATTTCACTGACATGAGATATGATGAGTTGCTCTATGTTGTGATCCATGGATTGAATTACTGGATTCTGATGCTAGATCAAGAGGCTATCTCCGACACTCTAAATTTAAATTTAAAAAAAACGACCATGGTTTCAAAATATGTACTTATTCGTTGAGCAAATTTTGACGTGAGCTTCTATTCAAATCTAACTTCAATAAATTCACAACAAAATTGTTGTTTTCATCGTATGTACATTTTATTGTGATCCGTGAAAACTTAGCTCTAGGTATATGTCCTCGCGCGCATTCCTAATGTCAACAGCAAACGCACTCACCATGATGCAACATCAAGGCTTACTTGTTATATATATTGTTCTTACATTATTTTTTGAGTAAGACGATTTCGTAATATAATTTGCCATATCAGTTAAAACTCTATGCAGAAGTTTAGACAACTCTATGCAGAAGATCTAAATACTTATTCAATTTGTCAACATATATTGTATTATGGAGGCGTTTGGTCCAAAAAACTAATTCGAAATAGTTAAAGACAACTTTACCATAAACAACTAGTTTACTAAATAATTTTTCTTGTACCAGCTAATATAAATAATTAACACAAACAGATAATACAAACAATTAATACAAATATATAATAGTTAACAGTTAATGACTAATTTTATTTTTTTTTTTTTTCAAGTAGGTCACAAGCATAGAAAGAATAGTAACATGAGGCAGCGGGAAAACTCCTTTCATCAAAAGAATGAAACGACACTTAAAAACTGGATGTGATATGCGCCTTGGAAGTTATGAGAGGATCCACATTCATTTACATTTTACCATTTTCATTTATAGTTTCTTGTGAAATTGTTGGATGAAACGACGAAATACAAGCAACCCCATGGGCTTCATGCCCGGGTAGTCAGTAATTTGAAGTGCGAGGATGGTGAAAGTGGGCCTATGAATCCACTATTCACTGCCTTGGGCTTCAAGGTCCAGCCCAAAACTTTGTGTTTTTTGCAAAATGTGAAGGCCCACATAACGAATTTGCCCACTCCAAGCTTTGAATACCCACACAAATTTGCCAAACTTTGAAGCAGCAATGACAATCCATTTTAACATATCGTCACTGAGGATCATTAGCAATAACTAAGAGCACAGCTGTTCTTCTCGATTAGTATGGTGTGACCTTTCTCAACATCATGAGATCCCCTAATCCGGACCATACCAGTATCGACTGCACAACCTACATACAGTACAATTTCGGCCCTTCGGATGCGATAAGCCTAAGTTTATTGTGGAAAGTTTGTTGATCAAGTGACAAGTACTGCGTGAGGTTGGAGCTATTTTTCTCTCTCTTCTTATAAGGCGATAATTTGCTTCACATCAAACTTAAAATGGTTCAAAAATGCCATCAGAGTGATCAACATATAATACGGGTTCAAAACTCAGTAAATAAGTTTTTCCTTCCCCTTCGTCTTCATTGCCAAGCCAAGGGTAGAACATAACGTTGTCTTGCCTTTTATATGATCTGTTTTTGTTTTTCAGTTGTCGCCTTTTTATTGATTAGAACCAAAGTTAACTATCCACTAAAAAAAAGGTACCGTTCTCCTAAACTTTCACTTTTTTTTTTTTTTTCATTTACAAGAATCATATTCAAATCTTGTTTAAGGAGAACATACATCAGATTAAAGCGATATATGTCATAGTTCTTCATTATGTTCTTTTTCATACCTTGATCTCAATCAAACACATAAATTGGCCTCTATCTTCTTGCATGAACCGTTAGAAATACTAGGTTAGTTTCACAATCCATTAAGTCAATCACGTGAACAGCTAATCTGTCACGATTGAAAACTTGCCCTTCCTATATACCTTTTGGTATCCATGATCAAGCTTAATGATGAAACCAAGTGTCAATGGCTCAAGAGAAGTTGTCAGAAAAACAGAGAATTTGTCAGTGAGATTGTAGTCTAATGGCTAAGACTGAAGCCCGCATAATCGGATATACTAGGTCGTAAGGTCCAATTCTCCCCTCCCCATTGCATTGCGCTACCAAAAGATGGTAAAACCAAATGTCAATCCGATATTACTATTTATTACTCATTTGAAACAAAAACAAAACCAGAGAATTTATCACAATTGAAAAGATGATGAGCATTCAAACAGTTTGATTTAGGATAAACACTTTTCAATTAGCGATCTACACATCCCGCAAGTAGGTACAAAATAATTACATACTCGATCAATATTAACCAACAAAAGCCTATCTATTTGCTGTCTCTTTACTCTTCTTTCCACTTTCCACCCCTAACAAAATAATTTAATAACTAATCATTGAATTACCCCTCCTCCAAAAAAAAATCCCCAGGAAAAAAAAAAAACTTGACTACCCACAAAGAATTGAAATTCAGAAGGGGGCAACGTCGCTGCAATTAAAATCATCGGAATTTCCGGTGGAGTCTTCCGGCCATGAATCTCGAAGCAGCTTCAACAACATCTGGGCCTTCTTCTTCGCGCGTTCCGTACAATCGCTTTGCACCAGTAGCAACAGCTGAGTCAACACTCCGGCGTTGACCGCCTCCCTCTGTAGCCCCTCCGACGCCGAGCACAGCGACAGCAACGCACCGGCGGCGTACTCCGTCGCCCTGTCCGACACCTTCAGGATCGTCTTCACCAGCAGCGGCACCGTCAGCGCGTGGGCCCCAAACGCCGCGCACCCCTGTGGGACGCGGCACAGGAGCTCCACCGTGGCCAGCGCCCTCTCGCAGTCGGACTTCTCCAGCTCCGATAATCGCCCTATGAGCGCGTCCACCGCACCCGCCGCCACCGCTCGGTGCCGGTGCTGCTTGTTCAGGCAGAGTGCGAAGAGCGTCTTCACGCCCACCTTCAAGGCGCGCGGGTACGAAACAGGGTTGGTCAGAATCCCGACAACTCCGACGAAGATCTCATCCGAATTGCTGATGTACGCCCGCATCTCGGACGACTTAGTGCCGGCGACAACGTACTCGATCAACGCGGCCGAGTTGACCCGGACCTCAATCGAGGTCGGATGGAAGAGCAAGCTCACCAAGTACCCCATCCGGCCCTGATCGGCGGCGATGGCCGCGCATTCCAAATCAGAGGGAGGAAACATCGACAAAACCGCCAGCGACTCGTAGCTCAACTCGGCCGAGTCAGACGACGAGGACTCGTCGAACAGAATCGAAAGGAGGACACCCCGAGCATTCAGGGAAGCAATGAGTGAGCGATTCTTGTCGGAGTCACGGGCGAGTCCTCTGAGCCGCTTCAGGGCGGCGAGGCGGTTGTGAACCGGGTTCGAACCGGAGGAGGCCTGGTTGAGCAAGGACCGAATCAACGACGGGTCGGCCGGCTGCTTGGGCGTGGGAATACGCTCGACGCCGAAGGAGCGATTGGCGACGCACCAGTCCTGAATGAGACGGCGGAGGGTGTGGTTGGGAATAAGGGTGAAGTCGGTGAGTGGGGCCCGGGTGACCGGACACGTGGTATTCCCGGTGGCCACCCATGATTCGATGCTGGCGCGGTCGTAGGTCTGACCGGTGCAGACAGTGACCGGGTCGGACATGAGTTCGAGCGATATGGGGCATCGGAAATGGTAAGGGATCTGGAGCCCCGCCGCATCCAACGGTTCAATTGCCGTTCTTTTCTCTCTCATCGCCAAAATGGGGTCTCTCTCTCTCTGTCTCAAAACACAGATAAGGTTGCGTTTGGTTGGGTAGGAAAAATGGGGAAGGGGAGGGATTTATTCTGACTGAAGGGAGGACCCCCACACGTGCGCCATTTACTACCCAACCCTCTAGTTTGGGGGGTTTTTGGATTATTTTTTATTTTAAATTTTGGGAGTGGGTGCTGTTCTGGTCAAAGGTGCGACTGAATGAGGGGCCTACATTGAATTTGGCGTTGTTGGTTTGCTTTCGATTTCGAAAAAATGTAATTTATTTTGGGTTCCCTCTTCGCAATATGTAGTCTTGTCATCTGCCACTAATCTGATTGGCTTTCATTCCTTCCAAATAAATGTGGCCCAATTCAATTTTCTGCATTTTTACTGTACAACTTTTAACGTTTTCCCATGGTTAATGATAAAGGCTGTATGGTAGCCACATTAACGTCAGAGTACCTATTAACTCAAATCAGAAATGTTGAAACCGCAATATATATTATATTTCTATGAGTATATACTCTTATAAGTTATATATACATAAAAAAAATATACACATCATCTATATATACATTATTTATATATACATGAAAAAATATATACATTATCTATATGACAAATACACTCCGAAAAAATATATACATGTGACAAGTGGGAATACATACTCATAAATATACGATATACATTACCGTTGAAGTAGTACTGTAATTATTTTCGTTAAATAAAGGTTGCGAATTTAAGTTTTAGAAAAGGATGAATTCTGTTGGGTGAATTTTATATTCTAATTTTTAAGATGAAATATATCTCAATTCAAGTTAACAAAGAATTATAGCTTAAACCCCCCCAAAAAAAAAAAACCTATTAGTTTTGGTAGTGACTTCCCAACTAATCCATATAACATTGAGTTGAACCTAAATCACATCAATACTTAATCTTTGAACCAACTTAATTTTACTTGTTTGTTATGTAAGTCTTTTCAATTTGAAAGTCGGTTGTCTAAATTTTTGAACATACCCGTAATAAGTTAAGCATATGACTCGATGCTTGCACAATTAAATAACTTATCCTAATGATTAGTTGATTAACACAATTATCACGTCTTAATTATTATCAAACTATAGTACTAATATCAATCTTAACTCTTTATCACTTCAAAGTAAAGACAATATTTGGTGTATTATTTGTTTGGCTAATTGAATCTGTTCATATCATTTTGTATATATAGATAACAAAAAATATGTATTTTTTTAATTATGTTAATACATACATCTTATATTTTTAATTGAACTTTCCGTGATAGACAACTGTGAAATGTCTAATATTGGTACTGAGCTTATTTTATAGGTTGGTATTTTTCACATTTGCTGCCAATGTTAAATGGGTGCCATTTCCTTGCCTTAAATAATGATCAATCTAACCTTAATCTTATTGAACATTAATTTTTCTTTTTTTTGTGTGCAAAGATGAATAAGTAATTAAAAAAGCAGCAGATTTTTCCCTATTTTCCTTTCTAATGAACATACAAGACTTTAAAAAGTAGTCAAAATTCAGTAATATCATTGCAGGTCATAACTCGTAATAATAAGCTTCAGATGTAAGTAATATAATTCTGCTTTCCAACCTGTTTTCAATTCAATAGAAATGATTTCTCCTCTGATCTTCATGAAATCAGGCCCCTCTTAAAAAGTATTTTTAAAAAAAAAAAAAAAAAAGAGCACAAAGCGAAGCTAAATTGCAGCAATTTATCACCTTTTATCTTGGAGGAAGAGGGGGAAAAGAAAAAAAGAAAAAGCCTAATTACTTCAATCTAATTCATGCTACTTTGATCCAAGTAATCATTTCAGCTCTCGAACAATTAATAATGGAAGTTGTAAGAGAAAGCAAGGGACTTGTTCACGCTAAGCCAAATTATTTGACTGTGATCATGAGATTGACTTTGTTGGTTTTCATCTTTTCTAGATTTCATGTCCAATTGTTGTTTGACAATAAAAAAGGCAACTCGGTGTACAAACATCTTACGTCTACACAGGGTCTGAGTAAGGGTCATATCCCAATGGGTGAATTGCAGGTAACCTTAACCTGATTTTATCAGCGACTGATTCAAAGTCTGAACCCATAACCTTTTGGTCACACGGAGACAACTCTACCTTTGCTCAAAGACTCCCCTTCTACAATTGTTATTGAGAATGATATTTAAAATCTTAAGTCATTTTATGTGCTTGCATTTCTTCCCTTGTTTCTGTTCAAATTTATTATTATTTTTTTGGTCAAGTAGAATTGGTCTCTCATGTTTAACAATGCGAAGTATGTATATTAAGGGGCTATTTGGTGAGATAAAATAGAATAGAACTTGAATCATTAGGTATCAAGTTCTACTCTTTTGTATTTAGTGAGCATTTTAAGGGGATAAAACTTGATATTTAGGGGTACCAAGTTCTCCCAAAATTAGGGAACATGAACCCTCTCATTTTCAAGGGAGTTCAAGTCCTCAACCCTCTAGAATCAACATCGTTATCGTCATCGTCGTCATTATTATTATTATTATTATTGTTGTTGTTGTTATTATTATTATATTATTATTAACATTAATAATAAGTGTTATTGTAATTATTATTTATTATTATTAATATTAATAATTATTATTAATTATTATTACTAATATTAATTTATAATTATAATTATAATTACTAATTATTATTGATAATATTAATCATTATTATTATGATTAATAACAACAAAAATTATGATTATAATTATTAATTATTACTACTAATTATTAATTATTACTACTAATAATTATAATTATGATTAATAATTATTATTTTTATTATCAATTTATTATTAGTAGTAGTATTTATAATTAACAATAATTAATAATATCAATCAATAATTATAATTATAATTATTCTTATTAATTATTCCTAGTAATAATAATAATTATTAATATTATTATTAAGTATTATTTTTTAATTAATTAATATTATTAATAATATTTATAATTAATAATAATTAATAATATTAATATCAATATCAATATTAATAATTATTATGATAATATTAATTAATATTTTTATTATTAATTATTAATATTAATATTAATAATTAATAATAATTAATAATATGAATATTAATATTAATAATTATTATGATTATTATTATTTGTATTAATAAGAATTATTTTTGTAGTTATTATTATTAATTATTATTAATATTGATAATTCTTATGATTAATTATTGTTATTGACAACTATTAATAATTGTTATAATTATAATCATTATAAATTATAAATTATTGTTATTAATTATTAATATTACTTAATAATAATATTAACACTAATTATTTTTAATGTTAATAATGATAATTAATAATTAATAATTATTAATATTAATAATTATTATTAATAGTAATAATGATGTTTATTATTATCATTATCATTAATATCACTATTATTGTTATTATTAATCATTATTAATCATTATTATTTTTTTAAATAAAATATATTTGACTCCATTCCATAATCTATAGTCAAACTATAAGGATTGAAACTTGATTTCGTTTCTTTTCCCTCCGAACACATAAGCTTAGGATTCAAGTTTCACCATTGATTCCTCATGAATCATTCATTGATTCCATTTCATTTTATTTTTTTCACCAAATAGGGCCTAAGTATTGTTCTTGTTATTGAATTTACAATTAAAGATTCAAAACGATAGCGGAGAAACGTGAGTCTTGAAACAGTCCCAAGTTTTGATTGAAGCTCTTCGGCCATCGAGCCCAGAAGGCCTGATTACAATTACAAAGATTAAGGAAGTGTAAGAGCACTCCCAGCATCTTGACATCTGTAGAAAGACTGTGATGCGCAAGTTCCTTTTTTTTGGGGCTCATCTTCCTTAATTTTTTTGGAAACCACAAAAAAACTGTAGATGAAAACATCAATTGACGACTCACGTTCCTTAACGCCTACACTACTTTAATAATCACGGATTCGTTTCCATATATAATTATCCTCAAATAATACGTATGTAATAGGTAACCGAAAATGTGGTTACGTATTCTTTATCACCAAAAAAAAAGAAAAGAAAAAAAAAGTGGCACATATTGATTGAGGGAGTGGGCAGCTAGTGGGTTAATTGAATTTTTTAAACAAACAAGGAAGAGGATGATGGAAGCTTCAGCCTTGAGCTAACGGCATTTGCACTTATTATTCATTGGGTCGGGTAGTTGTCTCTTCATCTCCAAAGCCTATACATACTCCTATCAATCATATCAGTACGTACCATATATTCAAATTTATCTATATGACAGATACACACTGAAAAAATATGTATTCTTGGCAAGTGAGAATACATAACATACTTCCCGGTGTACAATATACGTTCCCCTTCATTCCAAGATTTTTCACCCCATCACTCATGCTCAAACAATTATTCTCATTATTTAATTTACGAAAATTCAATTTTATAATTATATTCTTTTAACACTTAACACAATCTCACTCACAAATGAGATTAGTTACGTGGGAGGGTTCACGGTCCATGCACATGACTTTCTTTTGGGCGCTTTTCTACTAGGAGGATTTCCTAAGAGTCTCATTATTTTTACGAAATGAAGAATGTGACACATAAAATAGAGCATATAAGATACAGTAGATTTAAACTATAAAATTACTATATTGATGAGAAGATTAGTTGAGAGGTATAAATTTTATTTTATTTTTTTTTTACAAAGGTAAAGAGGAAACAATAATAAGGTTGAACGCCTCTTCTCGTAAGAGTACGTTCAATTACATCATCTGCCACAATTGCTTGAAGCACATGTGAGAAACATAAATCAACAAAAAAAGAGTTAGTAATCGAATGTCCGAATTTGAAAAGCCAATCTGCCGCCATATTAGCATCTCTAAACACGTGGTTTGCGATTATATGAATGCCCATAAGTTTCCAAGTATAAATATCCTTGATGATGCCTCGAATCTGCCAAGGAGTCTTAACTTTCCCTTGTAGTGCCTCGATAACGATTTTGTTGTCACCTTCCACAATTATATTGTGATATCCTACTTGTATTGCTGCATAAAATCCATCATGTATAGCCCTCGCCTCTGCAACTAAAATGGAGGAGGTACCATAGTTCGTTGAGCCTGCGTGAAGTAACCTTCCAATCCAATTGTGAAGGATATAGCCTCCAGCCGCTAAGGAGTTTATGAGTGATCCATCAAAATTGAGTTTAACGAGCCCATGAGGAGGAGAGTGCCATCTAACAAAATAGATGGAGGCGGAAGGGGGAGAAGAAGCGCCCCAAAAAGTGTATCAACCAACAGGTAGGTTCGGATTCTTCATTCTGCATTCGCTTTTTTGGCTCTCATTAAGCATGCAAGAGCATTGAAGACTTCATTTTTGAACACTGTTGCATTTCTTTCTTTCCATATGCTCCATAACAAAAATGAAAATTTTTGTTTGACCGTTGGATTATGTGTAGAGTGAATCTTATCCAGACTATGCAACATATTTTGACAGCCAGTCGCCGAAACACTGAGTGGGAGCCATTGATGCTTATCAGCTGCCTCCCACACTTTTTTAATCATTGAACACTCCATGAACAAATATTCTACAGATTCAATATCATCAAGACAAAATGGGCAAACAGGATCGATGTTTAGCCCTCTTCTAAAAAATCTACCTCTTACCGGTAACGCTTTGTGACATAGTTGCCACAAGAAAATTTTGATTTTAGGCATAGTTTCAATTTTCCAAATCCAATTGAATGACCATTTTGACCTTTGTTGATTATACAAACCATGTGCTACCCATGTTGCGGATTTCATAGAAAATTCACCATAACTATTCAGACTCCAATAGAAAGAGTCTTCCGTAGCATTCATAGGAATGGGGATTCCTTTAATTTTGTGGACTATCGGATGGTTATTGAGGACCTAGTTAAGAAGCGGAATATTCCACTGTGATTGATTTATAATAAATTCACTTACTTTTACCCTTGATTGGGATATACGTTCATCATTAAGATCTAAAATATTGACTAAGTTCCTATTTTCTATCCAATTGTCATTCCAAAATGAGATTTGCTGACCATTACCAACATTCCATATGATGCTTGATTTGAGTAGGTCTCGACTTCTCAAAATACTTTTTCAGACTGGGGAATCTGTTGATTTATGTTTATGAGTCAGGAAATTAGAGTTCTGGAGATATTTCTTAGTCATAGATTGTACCCATAGACTAGGTCTTCCTGTTAGACTTTTTCATGCCAATTTACGTTGGAAAGCTTTATCAGTGGCCTCTGTCTTTCAAAGTCCAAGACCTCCTGTACTTTTAAGCCTGCAAATCTTATCCCAAGCTATCATTGGCAGTCCTTTCTCAATGTCAGATTTTTTTCAAAAGAAATCTTTATTACATTTATCTGAGAAGTTCGTTGTTTCCTTGGGTAGTTGGGAACACTGCATTATATGGGTTGGTAATTAACGATTCAAGGTGAGATTGAATCAAAACTGATCTAGCCGCTTTTGATAAGCAATTAGCCTTCCAGTCGTCTAATTTTGTTGTTGCTCTATTAATGATTTCTTGAAATGTAGTGTTCGAGGGGTGTCCTTGAAAGACTGGGCAGCCCAAATATTTGTCTAGAGATTCTCTTCATGGGATATTAAGAATAGCAATTACTATTTGTTTTTGGATCGAAGAGGCACTGCGGGAGAATGTCAAGGTAGATTTATTATAGTTAATCAGCTGCCCTAATGTCATGTATAAATGATCAAGTACTTACTTTAGCTTATTACAAGTTTCTAAGTTTGCTTTACAAAAAAGGAAGCAATCATCTGCAAAAAGTAGACGCGAAATCTTTATATCCTTAGGGCTTAACTTAATTCCTATACCTGACTTACTAGAATTAGCTTGAAGATAAAGCATATGATTAAGGGCTTCCATGCAGAAGATAAAAAGATAAGGAGGGAGTGGGTCTCCTTGTCGGATCTCTCTCGTGTTGGTTCGTCATTGACAATTAGTGAGTAAGAAACTGAGGATATACATTCTTTAATCCATGAGATCCATGTTGAGTGAAAGCCCATTTCCATGAGCACTTTGAAGATAATGTCCCGCTCGATTCCGTCATAAGCTTTTTTATATCCAACGTGATAGCTATTCAGACCGTCTTTGTTTTCATATTTTTAAATTTGTGTATAATTTCATGAGTAAGTAAAATGTTGTCATGAATTGATCTTCCCGATGTAAAGGCACTGTGAAATGATGACACTAACTTGTCAAGAAGGGGTTTTAATCTATTGACCAGTATCTTTGAAATTACCTTATAAATAGTAGAACATAGACTAATGGGTCTATACTGGTTTGTCTGTGTAGGGTTAGCAACTTTTGGAATGAGTGCCATGAAGGTGTGATTGATTTCCTTCAGGATCTTACCGTTCGTAAAGAACTCAGTTACAGTGTTAAAAAGGTCATTTGTAATAATATGCCAATAATTTTTAAAGAATATTATCAAGAAAACTATCAGGCCCTGGGGTTTTGTTAGAGTCGGTACTAAAGATTGCAATTTTTACTTCCTCTAGATTTGGCAATTTAATGAGTTCTTGGTTATCAAGCTCAGATAAAAGTTTGGGTAATCCCAACTCAGGATGTACTCTACTCGTGTTATGAGCAGATTTAAACCTATTAGAATAATCTGTAATGAATTAATCGGCAATCATTTTTTGATTGTCAATCTAGATTCCACATTCATCTTTGATCTTAATAACCATTTCTTTCTTTCTCACGGTATTAGCTCTTGTTTGGAAAAATTTAGAGTTCCTATCTCCATTCACTAGCTTTTCTTTTCTAGCCAGTTTGCCCGAATATTTCTCATTGAAAAGGAGGAGCTTCTCTCTCTGTTTTAGGAGGCGATGCATCCATGAGTTTAGCCTATAACTGTTGGGATCCCGTATAAGTTTTCCTTCTACATAATCGATTTTGCAAGCATTTTTTGCCAATTTGTCATAGGTGTTCCCTAGGTGCTTTTTGGCCCATTCTTTGGTTTCAAGTTTGATATGATTAAGTTTTCACATAAGCTTGAACATATTAATCCCTGTCTGACTCATTTTCCTTGAGTTAATGACTATTTTATTAACATTTTGGTACTTACACCAAAAATTCTGGAATCGAAATGGAAATGCCTTGGTTCGTGAACGTTGAATGGTGCTTGACATAATGATAGGCCCATGATCTGAACAAGTGAAACTCTCATGCATTTTATAGGCATCAGGATATAAAGTAGCCTAGTCATTTCTAACTATAGCTCTATCTAGATGTTCGTAAACTATGTAGGTGTGTACTTTTTTCTTCCATGTAAAAAAATTTCTTGATACTTGCAAATTCTTTGCATTGGTACAAGCAAGGAATCTGTTTAAACGCTGGAATCTATTGAAGTGTGGGGCTAGTCCCCCTAATTTATCATTCGGACATACCAGTTCATTAAAATCTCCTATGGAAGATATAAACGGAAGTATTATTGTCTTTATTTGCGGAGAGACTGGGTATGGCAAGACCACCTAAGTTCCGCAGGTGAACTTGATAAATCCCCTTCCTTTTTATAGTATCATTGTTTTTTATGGCCTGCTTTCCCAACAAAGCTTATGATTTAATTTGCAATTTGTAGTTTCTTTGTGAAGCGGGCTATGGGTCAACAAAATGTAGCATGAGAAGTGGTGTTATAGGTGTAACCCAACCTCGTCGTGTTGCTGTACTGTCCACAGCAAAGCGAGTTGAGAGGTATAAATTGTGTACACATAATTCATTAAATATGTGTAAGGATGGGAGTTATACCTGAACTCGAAAAACCCGCCCTGAACCCGCCTCGTTTTTAGCGGGTATGGGTACAAAAAAAAATTTAAAAACGGGTATGGGGCGGGTACAGTAAAAACGGGTACGGGTACGGGTTCGGGTTCGGGTATAAGCATTACCCGCCCCGTACCCGTACCCGCCCCATACCCGAATTGTAATTTTACTAAATGCAAAGTGTTTTGCTTGCTGCTGAACTGAACGGTGAAGCCCATCTGCCAGGCGTAGCACAACTGCCCCATTCTGCCCATGCCCATCAGCCCATCCCTACGCCCAACTGCCCAAGGAGTCTTAACCCATCTTGCAATTTGCAAACCCTAGCAGTGCTTTACTCGACTCAGCTCTTCAGTCTTCGTCTTCTTTGGCTTTCTGGTCTCTGCCTCACTCGACTCACTCTCCTCCCTCAGTGACCTAGACACCCTCAGTCGTCCCTCACGCCTGTGATGCCTCAATCGCTACTCGCCAATTTGTCATCTCTACCTGACTACCTCCCTCTCTCTGTCTCTGTCTCTGTCTCTCGCTCTCTCGCACTCTATCTCTCTGTCTCTCGCTCTCTTCCCATCTGAGGCAGACAGGCACTCAGGACTCACCGACTCAGGCAACCGATTCATTCATTCCGTGAAGCCTCAGGCCCTGAGCAATGGTCGAACTGCCGCTGAACTGCCAAAGAGTCGCATACCAATTCAGCAAACCGTGATTCCCTCAGTCCAAGTATGATTTCTCAGCTTTTTTTCTGTTTTAATTCTCGTTCAGCAGACCTTGATTAGTTGATTCTCGTTCATGCCTTCTCTGTTCATTTTTCGTCCCCTTTCAGATTTTGTGTTTTTGTCTGTGATGCAAAATTGCAATTTGTGTCGGTGATAATGATGACTTACATGGTATGTGTAATGTGTTAAAACTACTAAGCGAATAAGCGACATTGAAAGCCACAAGCAATTTGGTTTAGTCTGCGGTGTGTGGGGATTTCTCCTACTGAGTGTGGGGATTTCTCGTACTGCCCAGCTGGCCAGACTTGCTACTGCCTCTATGAAATGTTTAACTTCTGTCTAATCAATGGCTATTATGACTACACCAATGCTGTTTGCTGCACAGGATCAGACTATTGCTGTCCTAGTGAATATCCCATTTGTGACGTTCCTGAGGGATTGTGCCTGAAGGTATGAATGAAAACTTTAATGCCTTAAACTGAGCATACGTTTAGCAGACTGAAAGTGATGTTATGTTTATTATTTGATTTTGTTCATAGGAGACTGAAAGTGATGTTAAATGTGCTACCTTGCACAATTTATGATGCCCGATGAACTGATGAAGCAAAGATGCAAATGAATGCTGTCAAGGAGCAGTTATTATTATTGTGAATTTATTTGGACAAAACAAAATGAACCCGATGGGTATTGAATTTTAGTATTCATATGTACCCGATTAAAACCCGAAACACCCGAAATACCATTGAATTTTAATATTCATATGTACCCCATTGAAACCCGAAACACCCAAAATACCCGATGGGTATAGGTATGGGGACAGGTTATGAAAACCTGATGGGTATTGATGCGGGTATGGGGATAGATTTTGAAAACGGGTATGGGTGCGGGTATAGCTCTACCCGCCCCGTACCCGCCCCATGCTCATCCCTAAATATGTGGTAATATGTCTCCTTAATTAAATTATATTAATGTTTAATGCGCACGTAATTGCACTATCTTTGGAGGAAAATCAAAAGAAATAAATGAGTCGTTGTCATTATTAGAAAGCACTGGTCACGACTGAAAATATGACTGTGTTCATATAAATCTCTTATATTTCAAAAGATTAACGGCCTGATATATTGTTGTGATCAACTGAAAAAGGTAATGTTAGGAATTAGAGCAAACTAATAGCGGAAGTAATAGGATGAAACAAATATTCAGAAATTTAAAACGATAATAAGGACAAAACAAAGACGCACAAGATTTACGTGAAAACCCAATGCGGAAAAAAAACCACGGACGGCGACGAGCACAATCAATCCACTATATGAGCAGGGAGAGTACAAAATGATCACAATCACAACAAGTGATTTGATCCAATAGCAGAATTACAACCTCTCTTGTAATCTCTCTCAAAGTCTCTCTACCTCTCAATGTGTTTAGGAATTCAAGGATTTAGGAGTTCTTTTAGATCCTAGGCAAGACCTCTTTATATAAGGTCTAGAAGTCCAAGGTTTTACCTCTAGAGGAGAACCCTAACCGCCAAGAAGATTGCACGCCAAAGCAAACCCTAACCGTCAGAAAAACCCGCGCCCGAACTGGGCATGGCACGACCGTGCCACATGGCACGGTCATCCCGTGCCATGGTGGCACGACTGTGCCACATGGCACGGCACGCCGGTGCCATTTTTCTGCCTTCCTTTGACGTTCCGCTTCTTCAGTCTGATACGTCCGTGTCGTCCAACATGGTCCCACTGTGCTAATTCTTGAATTTTGGGCCACGGAACCCAACAATCTCTACCCTGGACTGAAATCTTCAATTACCAATTCTCTACCACTGTCATCGCATCCCGAAGGGTGATGCCCCCCCGAGGGCCAATGTCCCGAAGGGCGCTCAAATACTGTGAATACCAACTAAGTCCAGGCAATGCTTGAACTTAGCTCTGAGAGATGACTTATATAAACCTTTCTTCATATAACCTGTCGTAGTAGATGCCTGCAAGACATAGAGGCTTCCATGCCTCAAACCCTTCAGTAGAATTTAACTACCCTTTGAGACCTTCAGAACTCCACCTTCAGCTGAATATTTGCACCTCTTGGATTCAAGGGTGTCTAAAGAGATGAGGTTGCGCTTCAAGTCAGGAACGTGACGAACATTCGATAAAGTCCTGATAACACCATCATGGGTCTTGATTTTAACGGTACCAATTCCAGTTACTTTACATTGGGCATTATTGTCCATGTGAACAATAGTTGAGTCAACTGGATCATATGTTGAAAACCAATCCTTGTGAGGACACATATGATAGGTACACTTAGAATTAAGAATCCAATCAGAACCGCTTCCCCTTTCAGTAGAGGTAGCAAACAACACGTCAACATCAGAATCAGATGCAGCAAACGAAGTTTCAGCAGGCTCATGAGAATTATCTTCTTCTTTCTCCCTCTTCTTTTGCAGTTGCCAACAGTTAACAATAATATAACCCAATTTGCCATAGTAATTGCAGGTCTTACCAGCATAAGGATTTTTAGACGTAGAACGGTTCTTACTCCTATTGTCATTCCCCTTTTCAGTTGTTATACCCCGTACTACTAATCCCTCAGCAGAATCAGTATGAATGTTAAGATTAAACTTCTCCTTAGATAACAGGTTTGACTTAACATCCTCAAACAATATAGTATTAGAATTACTATATAACATAATCTCCTTAAAGTGTTTATAAGAAGAGGGTAATGACACAACAAGCAAAATGACCTTATCCTCATCCTCAATTTTCACATCCAGACTCTCCAAATCAACAATAATAGAGTTAAACTCATTCAAATGTTTTTGAACAGTGGTACCTTCAGCCATACGAAAGGTGTACAACCTTTCCTTCAAACGGATCTTGTTGACGAGACTCTTCATTATATAGAGTTCCTCCAGCCAAACCCAAAGATCCACTGCAATTGTCTTATCAAGCACCTCTCGCAAGACATGTAGTGCCAAGCACAACTGTATGGCATAAAGTGCCTTCAACCCCAATTCCTCCCATTCGTCGTCTGTCAACGTTCTATGCCTCTTCTTTTGGTCTGCTGCCCATTGTTCATCGGTTATCTTCTCGGGTTTCGTAGAAGATCCTGAAAGAACCTTCCACAACCCATGGTGGATGAGAACTGCTCTCATCTGCACTTTCCAGAGATTAAAACTAATCTCCCATCAAATTTCTGGATATCAACTTTCATAATTGAAGACATCCTAAACCAAAACTCTGATACCACTTGTTAGGAATTAGAGCAGACTAATAATGGAAGTAATAGGATGAAACAGATATTCAGAAATTTAAAACGATAACAAGAACAAAACAAAGACACACGAGATTTACGTGGAAATCCAATGCGGGAAAAAAAACCATAGACGGCGACGAGTATAATCAATCTACTATATGAGTAGGGAGAGTACAAAACGATTACAATCACAACAAGTGATTTGATCTAACAGCAGAATTATAACTTCTCTTGTAATCTCTCTCAAAGTCTCTCTACCTCTCAATGTGTTTAAGAATTCAGGGATTCATGAGTTATTTTAGATTCTAGGCAAGGCTTCTTTACATAGGGTCTAGAAGTTTAGGGTTCTACCCCTAGAGGAGAACCCTATCCGCCAAGAAGACTGCACGTCAAAGTAAACCCTACCCGTCATAAAAAGCCGCACCCGAATTTTGCACGGCACGACCGTGCCACGTGCCATGGTGGCACGACCGTGCCACATGGCACGGCACGCCGGTGCCATTTTTCTGTATTCCTTCGACATTCCGCTTCTTCGGTCTGATGCGTCCGTGTCGGCTAGTAGGGTCCCACCGTACTAATTCTTGAATTTTGGGCCACGAAACCCAACAGGTAATAACTTCAGTAATTTTGATTCGATGAAATAGTTTTTAAATTAGCATTTTTCATTTTGACTAAAACTTACTACGGAAATTGGTGCAAAGATTTATTCATTTGAACCTAAAAAAGGCATGAAAGCTAGGGAGCGAGTCGGCTTAGATCGATAAATTTAATAAACGAGTCAATTTTGGTGCTGGCATTAAAATAGTATAGATTTGCTCAAAATTGAAAAAAGAACAAGTTTTTATGCTAAACGGTCAAATCATGTCGATTTTGAGTCGAAATCGATTCAGTTCAGGTTGAATTCGTGTTACTCTAAGTAATTTCGAATTGAATTTATATTGAGTTAGACTTTTTCAACTCCATGAAAAATGAATGATCAATTGAAATTAAATTTAATTGAAACAAAGAAGCGGAGGCTGACACATATTTTTGCGTGGATGACATTAGGACACACACAGCAATGAGAGTGTCGTGATTCACAGTGTGTACGGTGGGTAAGAGTGCGGGCCGGGCCGGGCCGGGCTGGCATGCAGAAATGAATGCACATAAATAAGGCATCGATTAAGATTGCCATTGGTCATTTCGATCAGTCAAAGGTCAAAAATTAGGGATTTATGGACACCCCTGTGCCAGGGTGTCCTCTTCCCTCTCTCCTTTATTCTTTATTTAAGACCGAGGGACCACGGACGATCAATCAATTTTGGATTTTGAATTTTAACGATTAATTAGTATTAGATTTTTTATGTTATATATGGATTTTTTTTTCTAGTCTTTTTCAACTCTTTTTATTTTTTCTTTGTAAATTTTTTTGCACTCCTTTCAATTTTTTTTATAGTTTTCTTCAATTTGTAACAATTTTTTTTTGGGAGTTTTGGATCATCCATTTTATCGGAGTCGAGTTACAATTGGCCCGATAAGGGATATAGCACTTTTATTACAGATTTTCTGCATTCACAAGATTCGAACTCGAGACCTTACTTTAGGAGAACAGGTGCCAACCACTTGAATCAACCTGTATTGGTATTCATAACAATCTTCTTCAATAACTCATAAATTTCGATTCTTCCAACTACGTGCAGCCTTTTTAATTCTTTTCAATTTTTTTACTATTTTCAAATTTGTAATAACATTTCTTAGAACTCATTTCAATTTCTTAACGCTTCTTTCAGCTCCTTTAAACTCTTTTCAACCATATACGTTTAGCTCATTGTAACTTTTTTGATTTCTCAAAATGCTTCGCACTTTGCAATGTGACACTTTATTCCAATTAAAAAAGAAATATCCTATTATCTACATGAAAACTATGAGTAAAGGGGTAAAATATTAGGTTTTCTGATGCATATTTGTCATAATTTTTTTTAATATAAAGTAATATTTATATTATCTTAGCAGCATATGCTCGTAGAATATGACTTACAATTATTGGAATTGAAGGATGAGACGAGATCCGATGCAGAACTGGACCCTGCCCCCTTTTCTTGTAAACCGGTGTTTATAACCCGAAAACCGCGAGGTTAGCGAGACAACAGAGAATTAAGGCTGGCATTGGGTTTGAACTTCGAAGACGTGGGGAAGGATAATCAGACAGCTTAATTCCACCTTTATTAGATAGATAATTAATTAACGAACAATAATTAATTAGAGAGCAAAAGAACATAGGGGGAGAGAGAGAGAGAGAGAGAGAGACGGTGTCGTTTAGCCTGGGGTGCAGGTGCACGCGTGGGGAGTGGAGAAGAAGGCAGGACACTGCCCGAATGAAAGAGGCCAACGGGACAAAGGAGGGTGCCACCGGTCAACCCGACAACATTGCCGTCCACAGCTTACTGTTGTTCCCCCTCTCTTTTGTCCACTTGCTCTTCCCCTCTCCCACGTGTGCCAGCTAATCTAATACGCTCCATCTCTCCCCCTCTTATTTACCTCTTTATCTTAGCCTTGAGAGATCCAATTTAACTCCATATTATGAAACTAATTAATCAAAATCTCCATTCACTACTTCTAAGAGCCACTGAGATCTTCGATCATTTCGATTATTGAAGCTCATCTAGCAACTGGCATATATTTCTTTACTATATTTTTATTAAAAAAAAACTGTTTACATGTAAATATATCAAGGAGGGGGAAAAGTGTTACTTCACTAAAATATAAACAATATTTTGAAATAGTTGAGAATACTCCTATACCTTAACCACAATAATAACTACAAAATTGTTTCGCTATATGGATATATGATAATTACAAATAAAACTTCATCATCTATTGTTGTAAAGATTATAGTTAACAGACGATAAAGTCACAAACTCAATAAAATATTGATGAGTACTGATAAGTACTAATGAGTGCTAATCAGAGCTAAAGTTGAGCGTATGAAATATCATTGTGTGATGATGAGTGCTAGCGAGTAGTAATTGGTGCTGACAAATACCGGATGCTAATAATAAGTACTTATGATATATTAAAAAGAACGGACCCTTACACTGTGCAGATTTGCCTATTTATGAACAACTTACTTATTTTGTATACATAGTATTAAAAATTACTCCGTTCTTTCAATGCAGGTAATCGAGTTTTGAAAATATATGACAATGAACATTAAATACAGTTCATATTAAGAAAATAGTTTTTCAACCAATAAAAATAGAGAAACTGTATTTGTAAAAGATAAGTTTAAAATAAAATGAGATTGTATAGAAAAAATAACTTTAGCAATAACTATGGGACAAATGAAGTATAATTTTGTAAGAAAATGTATATATAAATTCACTCATTATAAAATGTTGTACAGAATAATAATCAAAGAGGGAAGAAAGATCAATAAAGATTGAAAAAATAGTTAGTATATCCTTTTGGGAGGGTTATTAGTGTTTATCGTGATTCATGAATAATTGAAAGACTTAAAGGGAGGGGGAGCATGTAGGTTTGGTAGCTTAGTAGAGAGGTAAAATTGGCAGTACACTAATAAGCTGGAGTAGTACAGTGTTTTCCGGACGGTCTCCTCTGTCCCAAACAAGGCTGTGGAATCTGCAAAGAAGAGTCAAAATCGATGACAGTGGTTTTGGCGTTTGGTTGTCTTTGAACGTTAAAACTTTTCCTTAAATTTTGACAGACTGGAAAGAAAGAAAGAGTTCAAACATGTATGGATTATTGACTATTGATTATTGATGTGTAAGTGTTGAGGCTCCAAGCCCCAATGTGGGTTCATTCTTATTATAATTGTACAAAGATGAAGATGTGAATTGACCAATTGTGTTTTGGCTACATATCATATCCATGATCCATCCATCCAATCCAAACTAAACCAATGAATGTACATACATTTTATAGTACTTTATGAGGAAAGCACTGAGAGCCTCCTTGTCCAATTCTGTTCTTTTTAAGGTTTATTTTTTTTTACGATAAGATACAGTTATAAATTGTATGAAAATGTAAGCAGTTATAAGGAAAGATGAAGAGCTGTAAGAAATTGTAAAAAAATACAGGGAGATATAAGAAGGCGTAAGGAGCTGTAAGAAGATGTAAGAAACTGTAAGGAGCTGTAAGAAGTTGCAATGATAGATGTAAGAAGTTGCTGAACTGTTGAAGAGTTGTATAGTATAACTTGTAGATATATATGCTTATTATTGATGTTTAATGTATGATTTGTGAAATAACATGCAATACATTAGTCATATTTACGAAATAAATTTGATACCATCAGTAAACAAATTATTTCTTAACATTATTGAAACAAATTTCTTTCTTTTATAATAAACGTTTTGGATGAGAAATAATAATATTAAAATAATATACTTATTGAAAATAAACCTTTTACCAAGTAAATTAAACAATAATAAAATATATTAAATCCCATAAATTTTTCAGTCAAAATTTCCTACACTTGATGTGATTTCTTATATTTACATAGTTTGATCTTCCGATAAGCAAAGTATAACCAAAAAAAAAAAAAATCTCACAAAATTGAATACAACTCTTAAAATAAAATCCTATTTTAAGTAAACAATTTTAAATGTAAATGTCTGATCAATATATTATTACCAATGAATTTTATAAAGCTTTGTATTATAATTTTAAAAGCATATTTACTTATTTCATCTATAATAACATATATTGTTCGTGTCGAACCTCAAATATAATTCTCATTGTTAAATTATTTTTTTATGTTTATATACATAAATGTTGTGTCTATGACATATTCACAAATTCTGTATATTGGTAGTATAATTAAAAAAACATACACATTCTGTAATTACTGGAACAAAAATAAATGAATGTTATACAAAAATTTATATGGGATGTAAGAAGATGTAATTAAGGAGAAGTTAAAATATGTGAGAAACTGTAAGGATTATATTAAGGATGTAAGGAGTTGTAAGGAGATGTAAGAAGTTATAAGAAGTTGTAAGCTGTTAGCTAAATCTTACCAAATGCAAAAAAGAATAGGGCCTTATTATCTCCTAGCCAAACATCTGCCACTCTTTGAACAAGTTTTATACATTTATGAGCACATGTGTAAATATCAGCATAAACATATACATTCAAAATAGCATGCCTATAGAGTTCCCTATAAATTTAGGATGTCAGTGGATCCTAAATCAATCCAGATTCCTTAGACTCGATCTAAATTAGAGGTACTATATCCAATTAAATAAGATCTAATGGGTCTTAAGTGGGTTTGAGTTCGAGGGGTGTGGATCTGGACCGGATATGAGTCTCAAAAATTCAGACCCATACTCGATTCAAGACCTATTTAAGACCCATTATTTTTTTAAAGCAAAATGTGGCGAAGATAGTTAGATAAAGTAACTCTAAACCAATAAACCTTATAGACAATTTACTTGTTGCCGGCAGCTAAAGAATATTTTGTTATGTTTGTTTGAAATTTAATGAATTGTGCCTTTGAAATTCGTATTAAAATATTATTTTTGACGTGTAAGACATAAATAAGAACACTTAGTTATAGTATGTATATTTGATAACTATCATGTCTTCTAAATTTAATTATTTGTTTTCAAAATGTAGTGACTTATGTTGTGGAAAAATAATCTTTAATAAAAAACATCAAGATCCATCCAGGATCTGTGAACTACCAGACTCACAGAATCTGAATTTGAATCCCATCTTTTGTAACCTAATAAGTTTAAGGCGGATCTGAATCTACGTTCAAGAAAATTAAATGAATTTGAGTCCAAATGAATCTAACCCAGGCTAACCAATCGCCATGCCTATCTAAAGTAGATCAGTTGCTCACTTTGGCACCAATCATGACATATTTCGGCATTAGCCAAAAGTAATTTAAGAGCTTTATGGAGCTCTTAATTTAATTTCAGCCTTCACCATTTCCCTCCGGCCTCTTTTTTAAAGGGCATGACTTGCTGATTTTGGATAGCCAATATTTAAAATAGAAAATCTCTTTGGTCCCCCTAAGAATACAGAAGAGCACGTCAGTCATCAAGGTGACATAATCAGTAAAAAAAAAAAAAAACATATTAGCCCCTGTTTTTTCGTTGAGAAATTACAGATGTAGAATAGGTGAGAGTGGGAAAGAGGAGAAGGAGTGGGTGGGAGTATGCAGGAATGATTTGTTATATATGGGTGTGGGAAAGGGGGGAAGGAGCGGGAAGAAGTGGAAATGAGTGCGAAAGAGTTGAATGAAGTAAGAGAGCTGATGTAAGTTACATATTTTATTTTGTAATGTAATCTTTTGTCTGTCATAGTAATTACCAATGATAACAATTTTTTAGACTAAAAAAATATTTTTCTGTATTGACTAGAGTACGAAATATTGTTTCGTGGCTGTTGTTACCCCAAAAAATTGTAATTTTCGTTATTCAAAAAATAAATTGTGGATATATTTTTTCATATGTTAACCAAATACAAATAACGAAAAAAATACACATATGCTCAGGCCTTGTTCTTTTCGTTGGTAAATTCAAATTTACCAAATCAACCAACTTCAACTAACATCAACTCACTTCAACCCACTTTACGAACTTTAATAAAAAAATATCATTTTCAACCTACTTCAATCAATTTCAACTCACTTCCCACTATTTTAACCAACTTCTACCCACCATACCCAAAAAAATAACCCATTTCAACCTACTTTACGAACTTCAATAAAAAATACCCACTTCAACCTATTTCAACCAATTTTAACATACTTTAACTAACTTCAACCTACTTCAACTAACTTCAACCCACTTCTTACTATTTTAACCAATTTCTACCCATCATACAAAAAAATTCAACCCACTTCAACAAATTTCAATAAACTTCAACCCACTTCAATCTACTTCAACTAACTTCAACCCACTCAACGAACTTTAATAAAAAAAATACCAAATTCAATCAAGTTCAATCCACTTTGACGAACTTTAACCCCTTTCCACTATTTTAACCAACTTCTACCCATCATTAAAAAAAACTCAACCAACTTCAACCATTTTCAATCAAGTTCAACACACTTCAACAAAAAAAATACCCATTTCAACATTTTCAACCAATTTCTACCAATCTCAATCAATTTTTCCTATTTAACAACCCATATTTTCTAACAAAAAGAACAGACCCTCAATACACGAAAAACAAAAATCTGCAATTCGTGTGAAGAACATCCAATATTTTGTTACTAATGCATGCGGAAAAAAATATCGGCTCAAAATACACGTAACGATACATCTGCACTTTCTGTCACAAATTACAAATAATGCCAAAAAAATTTACACATTCTTTCATTATGCCAGAAAAACATCTACAGTTTCTGTCACGAATTACGATGAATGAAAAATAAATCTGTTTCACATACAGCAACAACCATATATGCTTTGATAACCCACAAAAAATATTTCGTAACCAACGCAAAAAAAAAAAAAAAAACCATATCTTTCATATATAGAATCAAACTCAAAATATCTACCAGTCACAAATAACTAACATCTGCTTAACAACGCAGAAAAAAGTTATTATTTCTTCAATATATACAACAAAAAATATTTCATCTATAATTTTCGGCATGACTAACAAATATTTCCATAACATCCTAAAAATAAATAAAACTTTTTATAATTCTTATCAAATTATTTGTACACATAATTACATAGATTATAAATTTTTCAAAATATGAATAATATTAGTTATATGTAAGAGTGGGAAGGAATGGGTGGGAGTGTATAGGAGTGAAAAGGGGTTATATTTTTTTAGTGTGAAAAAGAAGGGAAGAAATATATGGAAGTGAAAATAAATGAGATGGATTTATTAGCCAACGAAAAGGATATGAACTTAATAGTTTGAATTATTTATTTATTATTAATTTTTCTATTAAAAAAGATAGACGGGTCAATGTAAAGTAAATTGGGCAATTATTACGCTCGCTAATGCTGACTTTAAAAAGAGCTTTTGATGAATTTGATCAGAGAGTAGCATCAAGCTTTTTAGCTTTGATTTAGTTTAAGTGATTGCCCTGGTTGGCCACACAGCCATGGTAATAATGGATCACAAATATCATATATATTATTCCAGTACCTCATTCATTTTTTTTTTTTTAACTGCCCCATGACTTTATTACTATTATTTTCGATCGATTCCCATCACTTTATTGCATAGAGGGCATCCAAAAAACAAAGAACAAAAAAAAAACAAAAAACGGATAACGCAACTAAAAGTAGGACTTTACTGGGCCAAAAGCTGTTGTTGTTAGGTCTCCTACACCTTTTTTCCACTTTACTGGGCCAAAAGCTGTTGTTGACTCACCATGACTTTTCCATTTAGGGCCGTTCATTTTCAGTATTTTGAGAGAGTTGTTACTAGACAAAAGTAGGTTGAAGCAGTTTGGAATAGATTTCACTAGTAATTAGCAGGTAGAAGTGGGTAGGAGTAGGGTGGAAGCAGGTTGGAGTATTTTCGTTGTGATTCTTCTAATATTATGAATATCGATGATAATTTATGTTGAATACACCACATGTTTGTAGCAATTACTATATAATCGGTTTATGAAAATAATGTAACAGAAAAGTTAAATGTCATCGTAATACATTACCAAATATTAGTCTATAATAACCATGTGCATTTCGTTATAACTAAAATTAGCATATATTGTAATTATTGTTTCTCGATGTTGAAATCATATTAGCTAATGCATCTCTATATTCATTCATTGCTTACTTATTTTGTGCATCATACAACTCAATGTTGAGGATGGTTGTAATATTTGCTGGTCTCGATAAAATTGGTATCTCTTTTTCATGCATTCGGATGAAGTTGTGGAATGCGCAATATGATATAATTATATCAATTTGTCGTTCTCTACTCACTTGAGGCATTCTGCTCTTTAAAATTTTTCAAGTGTTCTTTAATACTCCAAACATTCTCTCGATGAGGTTTGAGCAAGTAGGGGCGGTTAGAGCAAGTAGGAGCAAGTTAGAGTAGGTTTGAGCAGGTTGAAGTAAGTTTGACAAGCAGGCAGCAGATTTGAGCAGATTTGAGCAGCTTCGAGCAGGTAGCAGGTGCCAAATGCTGAAAACGAACAGGCCCTTAATGCTGTCCCAGGTATGTTCTTTTCGACTTATGAGAAGTATTTATTGGTGTTTATTAGTGAAATATGTTGAATCATATTAAAACATGCTGAATTATTAAAAAAATATATGACTAGATATGTTCAATAAGTACTTAATGGTGCTGAATTATGTTGAATTATGTTGAATTGTGCTAAAAATATGATGAGTGCTTATGATAAATACTTACCATAAGTCGAAAAGAATACAACCTCAGTTAAAATAGATAAAAAAAATTACACGCGGAATATGGAGATCCAAATCCAAATGTTGCAAGGAATTATACAAAAGGAACTGGGCGAGTCGAGGTGAGTAAAGCTCTTAACCATTTTTTGGGGGGGCTAAGTGAGACCCTTAAATATTTAACTGGAAAACCCCCTTATCTGAAACCAGTTAGGCTCAGCAAATGCTCATGTAGTTGAGAGCTTGCATCAACAATTCTAGCAGTATTCGAAGGGGAATCATTCAGGCTGAGAGGAGTTTGAAATCTCTACAAGAGCAATGATTTGTACGCAGAAAAAACAAAAAAATCCAAAATTTGTTAGCAAATTGTGAAACTTGCCGATGAAGTTATGACAATTATAGAGGAAGCTCAATAATTTTCAAATAAACCTAAAAACCTGTTGATATTTAAAGAAGTTACGCATTTTGTAAATAAATTATAAAATTTCTTTAGAAGTTATAAATCATAATTGTTAGGAAAAATATTAGAGCAACAACAATAGCGGAAGCGATAGGATGAGTTAGAGATTCAGAAATCAAGTGAATAACAGAAAACAGAAATAAGAAGACAAGAGATTTAACGTGGAAAACCCAAATCGGGAAAAAACCACGGACGGCGACAGCACCAGAACAATTCACTATGAGCAGGAAGAATACAACACAATCACAATCACCACAGTGATTTGATCTAAGAGCAGAATTACAATATCTCTATTGTAATCTCTCACAAAGTACTTCTACCTCTCAATGTATGTATGAGTACTGGAGATCAGGAGTTATTTAGATCCTAGGCTTGACCCCCTTTATATAGGGTCTAAACAGTAGGGGTTTTTCCTTTAAAGTAGAACCCTAGCCGCCAGGAGGAATCCCCCTCGGAGACAGAAACCCTAGCCGCCATCCGAAAGAGGCGGCGAAAAGACACGTGGCACGACCGTGCACGTGGCACGGTCACCCCGTGCCGCATGGCACGGTCGTGCCACATGGCACGGCACCCCCGTGCCAATTTTCTGCCCCTCTCGCCTTGGTGCTCCTTCGTTGTGGCACGTCCATGTTCGCGCAGCGTCGTCCCACCGTGCCGGTACTCGAATTTTGGGCCATAAAACCCAACAATCTCCACCTTGGACCAAAATCTTCAATGTTCAACTTTCCGTCACCGTCGTCTCACCCCAAAGGGTGATGCCCCCTATGGGGCTATGCCCCGCAGGGCCCTCAAAAACTGCGAATGCCAACTAAGTCCAAGCAATGCTTGAACTTAGCTCTGGGAGATGACTTATATGAACTTTCCTTCATATAACCTGTCACAGTAGATGCCTGCAAGACATAGAGGCCTCCTTGCCTCAAACCCTTCAGCAGAATCCTACTGCCCTTTGAGACCTTCAGAACTCCACCTTCAGCTGAATATTTGCACCCTTTGGATTCAAGGGTGCCCAACGAGATGAGGTTACGCTTCAAGTCAGGAACGTGACGAACATTCGATAAGGTCCTGACAACACCATCATGAGTCTTGATTTTAACAGTACCAATTCCAGTTACATTACATTGGGCATTATTGCCCATGTGAACAACAGATGAATCAACTGGATCATATGTTGAAAACCAGTCCTTGTGAGGACACATATGATAGGTACACCCAGAATCAAGAATCCAATCAGAATCGCTCCCCCCTTCAGTAGAGGTAGCAAACAGAACGTCCCCATCAGAATCAGATTCAGCAAATGAAACTTCAGCAGGCTCCTGAGAATTATCTTCCTCTTTTTCCTTCTTCTTTTGCAGTTTCCAGCAGTTAGCAATAATATGACCCAATTTACCACAGTAATTGCAGGTCTTACTAGCATGAGGATTTTTAGACTTAGAACGGTTCTTACTCCTATTACCGTTCCCCTTTTCAGTTATTGTACCCCTTACTGCTAATCCCTCAGCAGAATCAGCATGAATGTCAAGATCAAACTTCTCCTTAGACAACAGGTTTGACTTAACATCCTCAAACGATATAGTATTAGAATTACTATATAGCATAATCTCCTTAAAGTGTTTATAAGAAGGGGGTAACGACACAACAAGCAAAATAGCCTTATCTTCATCCTCAACTTTCACATCTAGACTCTCCAAGTCAACAAGAATAGAGTTAAACTCATTCAAATGTTTTTGAATAGGGGTACCTTCAGCCATACGAAAGGTATACAACCTTTCCTTCAAACGGATCTTGTTGACGAGACTCTTCGTCATGTAGAGTTCCTCCAATCGAACCCAAAGATCCACCGCAGTTGTCTTATCAAGCACCTCTCGCAGGACATGTGGTGCTAAGCACAACTGTATGGCTGAAACCGCCTTCAACTCCAGTTCCTCCCATTCGTCCTCCGTCAACAACCCACGTCTCTTCTTTACATCTTCAGCTCACTGTTCTTCTGTCATCTTCTCAGGTTTCACGTGAGGTCCCTTCAGAACCTTCCACAACCCGCGCTGAATGAGAACTGCTCTCATCTGCACCTTCCAGAGATTAAAACTAATCTCCCCATCGAATTTCTGAATATCTACCCTCATGATAGAAGACATCCTATAACCAAAGCTCTGATACCACTTGTTAGGAAAAATATTAGAGCAACAACAATAGCGGAAGCGATAGGATGAGTTAGAGATTCAGAAATCAAGTGAATAACAGAAAACAGAAATAAGAAGACAAGAGATTTAACGTGGAAAACCCAAATCGGGAAAAAACCACGGACGGCGACAGCACCAGAACAATTCACTATGAGCAGGAAGAATACAACACAATCACAATCACCACAGTGATTTGATCTAAGAGCAGAATTACAATCTCTCTATTGTAATCTCTCACAAAGTACTTCTACCTCTCAATGTATGTATGAGTACTGGAGATCAGGAGTTATTTAGATCCTAGGCTTGACCCCCTTTATATAGGGTCTAAACAGTAGGGGTTTTTCCTTTAAAGTAGAACCCTAGCCGCCAAGAGGAATCTCCCTCGGAGACAGAAACCCTAGCCGCCATCCGAAAGAGGCGGCGAAAAGACACGTGGCACGACCGTGCCACGTGGCACGGTCACCCCGTGCCGCATGGCACGGTCGTGCCACATGGCACGCACCCCCGTGCCAATTTTCTGCCCCTCTCGCCTTGGTGCTCCTTTGTTGTGGCACGTCCGTGTTCGCGCAGCATCGTCCCACCGTGCCGGTACTCGAATTTTGGGCCATAAAACCCAACAATAATTCATACATAAAACTATATATAAAAAATTAAACAAAATTCTAACATTTTTTATGAAAATTTCATACGCACTATCCATTTATCAAAAGCTATAAGTGGAATTGACCAGCATATTAATGCATGATTGAAGGGGCTGGGAGACATAAGATCTTATCACACGTACAGGTACCCATGCACGTCAAGCTTGCTTTCAGGTTCAACTTTTCGTGTATATATTGGGTGATTCTAGCATCTACTTACAATTATATTAATAATCTAGGCATTCAATCCATGGGATGTTGACATGGATGTAGTCTTCAATTAGTTGTCCTCATTAGCTCATGCATAGAGCATAGATGATCAATTATGGTAACTTTTAAAGTGTTGTCCTTTGTTTTTTGGGATAACTCATAGGCATAAATATTATTTTAGACCCAATTATAGTTACATAGCTAATGTTGTTTTTCAAAGAGAGGTCTAATGCCCCCCCCAAAAAAAAAAGAAGTTAAAATGAATAAAATTCATATATGATCAAATTGAAGGTCGAGTCAGGTGAGCTAGAGGCGATTCAGGTCCCTAACTATTATATGGATTGGTGTATTCGTATTTTTCAATTAGTGGATCAATAAGTTAGATCCGACCCTTATACAACTTGATATTGTAATTAACATTGTTGATATGCCTGTATTGATCTATTCGTGATAATTTATTGAAGGAATAATTTCCTTTTACCTCTTAGATTCTATATGACGTGGCTATAGCTAGTAAGTAGTAACCTTGTTTCATAATCTAATATTAACAGGGAAAATGAATGTACAGTATTAAATATTTATATATAGATAATTAGTGAAAGGGCCTTTAATTTTGGGGCATTGATTCATAATTTCATATTTCAAGAAGTTAGAAAAGTATAAACAGATGTCATAGAACTAATGGAGGCCATCGAGAGTTTATTCTCTTAGAAATTCACAGACAAACATTAAGTCATTGAAAAGAGACTTTGTCATGCACTTAGTGGATGCTAATATCATCCTAGAAGTGCTTTTATCACTTTTGTCAATGAAAATTGGGGATCGAATATTTTGTTTTTTTTTTTTTTTTTGGGGGGGGGGATTGGGGATCGAATAATATAGAATAAGAAAAAATGATAGCCATCCTCCTTTAGTTACAACTTACTACCATATTTATTAAAACTTTAAAAAAGAAATTGGAAATTTGTTATTTTTAGGGAAAATGGAGAGAAAGCTAATGAAGTACTTCTAATGATTTACATCTTACATTCCCAGTAGATATACTGATTTAAACGGTTGAATATTTAATTTCTTTAAATTAAATATAGAATTGAGTCCTTTGAACAAAGAAAATTGTGTTTGAATAGCTCTACAACTTATGGTTTTATTAAAAAAGAATTTACATCTTGTTTTAGCCTCAGTTATATTTTATTTTTAAAAATTAAATCTCACTACACTAAAGATTTTTTTAATGAAAATATTCAATTATTTTCAATTTACGTACACTTGTCTATGCTCGCTCATGATACAATATTTATTACGTGGAACTGAGACTAATATTCTCATACATTTTAGTGATTAAAGGCTGATTTTCAGGCAAAAAAAAATAATAATAAAAGGAGGATTTGAGAATCGGTGTACGGGTCCAAGAATATGAAAAATAGGTTTAAAGACATATAATTTCAATTATAATAGGTCCTTAATTAAACTCATACTCGTATTTTCAGCAACCCTTGTTATTCATTAAGAATTTGAAATAAAACCTTACATATCTCCAGCAATAACGACAATGATCATAAGTCATCATGATAAAATAACTCCTTGAATTAAAAGATAAATACGAATGAAATTTATTTTCCTTGGTATTGCTAATTTGCTCTGTACTTTGGCAGGAGAGGGATGACAGCGAAGTAAGATGCATAAGAATTGAAGCATATATGCACCCAAATTAACAAGATAAGAAGGAAAGCATGAATGTGGGTTTCTGTGGCACAAAAACTATAATAAATTATTGTATAGATTACTTTACTATATTATTATATATGCACTAGTTTTATGCAGACTATGCAGACAAACTTAGAACGAAGTACAGGACGTATCTTTTAATGATTAAATTAAATTACAGACTAATTAATTAACAAAACGCAGGAAGGAGTGCTACGTTGCTACGTAACGTAGTTGCTGCTAAATTCAAACTTGGCCGCGATATTTATGAATAAGACTGCCAGCTAAAGCACAAATTTCAAGAATATCCAAATTTTTTCTTTCTTTTTTTGGTTGGGTTGAGCAAAACAGAAAGTGATGATGATGATAATATTTAATATAATCAATCAGCAATTATCCAACTCCCACCAAGTACTGTTCAGGGTCTGCATGTGCATGAGCATGAGCATGAGCATTGGCACGAACACAGTGTCGTTGTCACAAAGACACCATTCACCAATTTTATCTAAAGAAAAACACCATTTAGCATGAGCATCTGCAAAAAGCTAATAAAAGTAAAAGCAGCCCTTCAGTAATCAGTGGTTAGTGGCTGCTTACTTCACATACATATGCCTCTTGTATGTGCACCAAAAAAATAATGCTTCTTTTATGTAAAAACAAAGACTACTGTTTTCGACCCCATGCATATAAGAAGAAGAAAAAGAAGTTGTTTATTGGTGGAGGCTGTGTCTGTTTTGCTAGTAGTTTAGAAAATATATAATTAATCAATATGATAAAATTTTATGACATAAGATTTGATCGATAATACAACACCTAGTAAATGATAATTAAACAACAATCAAAGCTAAAAATCTATTTCGTATTGATGATTTATCTGAATGTTACACAAATGGTCGAATTTTTTTATTTTTAGGTCGGTAAGCTCTATTTGAATGTTACACCTAATAATAATCTTAGACAGGTAAGGTACATATATAGCGCGACGGTGTCACTGTTGAAATAAGTAGGCATTTAGAATAGAATAGGGCACTCTTTAATTTGTTGGCGAACTGCTCAAGGCGATCTCTACAATATCTGCAGGAGCAGGAGCTAATTATTGACATATATCTGTCCACTATATGTGCCCCCTACAACATTAGGGCTCAGCCTTGGGTGGGACTGGGAAGTGCAGAAAGATGCCATGTTTAGAGAACTTGGGCAACTCTAGCATTGAATATTGACGTTCAGCGTACAGATACGTATTAATATTATATTTGATTCAATGTAATGTAATATACTTAATTTTGTGACGTAATTATTATTATATGGTTTGTTATAATTATAATTTTCAGGTGGCTATTACTTTTAATATATACTCTATTACAATCAAATAAGAAAATAAAAATACAATTATAATCAAACTAGATGATGAAAACACAATTACAGACTAATTTGTATTACAAAATTATTTACATTCAACCCAAACGTTAACTAAGACTTTTCAGTATCTGTGAAGTTAAAAGTAGAAACGTTGTTAATACTTATCTTGTAGGCTAGGGAAAAATAAAAGACCAACTAGAATTTTCTACAGATTCTTTGTTTGGTGTTTGGTTCCCCCTCTCCCCCTGTTTGAAAGCTGTCAGCATCATCTAATTTGGCTGATGAAATTAGATGGTTTGAATCGTCTGATGCGCCTCCTCATGCACGCAGGGGCAGAAAACCATTGTCATGACATTTAAAGAAAGGGGGAGACAAACCAAAGCATCTATCAATCGCATCTATATTTATATTATAAAATGGAGTACCACAGTCCGTATTTTCCATCATCAAGTGAAGGTCTCAAAAATCGAAGATTTTTCTAACAAAAGAGATGCTCTATATATACTGTTTATGAAGTTAGAAATCCAATATTCCTGTTGTTAGAGTTGTGCCAAAAGGATAAAAGATAAATAATTTACCAACAGTTACGTTCACAACATACATAGCTAGATTCTCTCTATCAGCCCAGTAACAAGCTAAGTAGTTGTGAAACATGGACCTTTTTTTTAAGTTGTTCCGTTCAATTATTTCTGTAGGACATTAGGACACTAATACAATATTGATATACTTCAAACATGTATATGACACATTAAAAATAAAAGAAAAAATATAAGCAAGGATTTGGGCACAGCAATGTCACCATGTTAGACTAAGATTAAGAATGCTGTGATTAGAAAGTTTGTAAAAGACTTAGGTTCCGTTTGGTTCTTAGAACATTTGGTGGAAAGAAAAGTTAAAGAAAAAAAATGTGAAGGGAAAAAAAGTAGGGAGAAAATGAGTTTTTTCTCATGTCTGAATTGAGGAAAAAATACAAAAATTTGGATGAGAAATTTGAATGTTGATGAACTACTTGAATCATATTGATGTCATCTAAGTAATGCGAGGTTGGAGGAGGTTGGTAATTTTCCTCAACCTTTCCTCACAATTTTATGAGAAAAATTTTATCACTTGTTTCTAACAATTTTTCTACATAACTTTCCTCCATGTATATTTTTATCTCTGTGATTTTCTCTAAACCAAAGATAAGAAAAAAAGTAACTTTCTCAAATTTTTTCTTTCCACCAAATTTTCCAATGTTCAAATAGAGGCTAAGTATAGACTAATTTAACATATAATTGTAAGAGTTTGATAACTATTTAGGGCATTAATATGAAGAACTTGACAAGATCTTGTAGAACGGAATCAGTACAAGTAAATGACTGAGCGTGTGCTGATGATCATGATATCATCGTGAAAACCTAAGCATCATAGAAATCAAAGTATCTGGAGCCTTGCGAATTTACATGATTATCTTTTCACAAGGGTACTCGTTCTTCAAGGTCTTCCAAGTCATTTTGAGAGCTTCGTAAAATGTGGGCTGCCCTGGATTTGGGCTGACCTCTCCGATGTTCTTTTTGGGTTTTAGCTGGGCTCGTTGTTCGGTTAGTCAACTATAGTTTGTTTTAGGCCTGATCGTTGCACAAAAATTATGAAAGGTCAATGCCACTTCAGTTTTATCTATCGAACGCCACTTTTAGATAAGCTTTCATAGCAATTTTCCATAGCAGAAACACAAGTTAGTACTTTCGAGATAGTTCCAATAATATTCACCAAATCTACAACAAGAATTCGATCATATGAGCATATTACAACACGGGAAGTATGAAAAACTGAAGAAATCTTACATGTCAAATTTTCAATTTGGTAGGAACCAATGAAGAGCAGCCGGGACTACAATCATGTCTATCAATTCCCCCTCCTCCTTTCTGGCAGGGGTGATGGTGAGGGGATGCCAATCTTATTTCAGTACATGGTAACAGTTACATGAATAAACATCGCATAGACGTCATTCGAGGTTTCCTCAGATGGATGCATTCCATTCTTTGCATCCCCTCCCCCACTCTTTTCATACGGAAGGGATTATCACTTCATCCTGCTTTCTGATCAACAGTTCAGCCCCCGAGTCACGCTGACACCTGCTTGAGAGAGTTTGTTATTAATTTATTATAGAAACCGGAGCAATGGCAGTCCGCCACAGTAGGTTTTCATTTTGTGGCATGAGATTAAAAAATGTCACTGGGTTAGACTGTTATGATTATGTAGAATTAAGTGGAAAAGTGGCCAGGATTTTGTGAAACAAGTATCAAGAAATATTGTAACATGTGGCCAAGATCAGAGAAGTGTTTACTAACCCTGCACTCAGCAATGTTCCCAGAGCCACAGACTAGATGACCATTGGCCTCATCTACAGCCTCCGGAGCTCCACCTCCATCGCTTCTCTTCAGCATATGAACAAGTACAGACACAGTAAGCATGTCTCGAATAATCCAGACGTGCCAAAGATGTGGTAGTTCCCATGAGCTTTGCAACTTTTTATCTATTTATTACCTTGTAAAAATCAACTGCTACAAAGTTAGCCCATCTTTTCCCTGCAGCATTGTAGCAGGTGCTCAGCATGCTGATTAGTGGAGCTGAATTGTGCTTGCATGCTGTCACTAAATCTGGTGCATCTGGAAAATAATTGACCAATACCAGGGACCTCGTAGTTGCATTCATAGGAGGTGACTCAGAGCGGTTTGGACATGATCCAGCCGTCATTCCACCATTGCCATCTGAAAATTTATTCAATTGATGAAGTGGAAACAGACCTAGCGCACCTGGAAGAGCTATTCATATGAACAAGTATGCAAACAAGGATTTATACTGACATTGATTTTCTACCACATATCTCCATTCATAGGCAATTCCTTCAGCAGCCTCCTTATATGCTTTTGAAGTGAACACCACCAGTCGCTGATTTTTCTGTATCATGTCATCAACTATGGGCCAATCTCCTCCATTTTTTGGCATGCGAGACACAGGAAACCAGAACTTTGTGAGGCCAGCGGCATTAAATATCCTTGTCAGGCCCTTGGGCACTCTGACATAGTCTTCAATGAAGATGGTGACGATCTCAGATGGATTTGCCTCGAGAAACATTCGAATCTCATTCAGAACATTGACGGCAGGTTGCTGATCAATATTAACAAAAAAATCAGATAAAGTTTCCTTATTTAGCCCCCCTCTCTCTCTCTCTCTCTCTCTCTCTCTCTCTCTCTCTCTCTCTGTTCAAAGAGTGTAACTTGAAAACTTAATGACTGTCATCTCTCTGTCTCTCTCTCTCTCGCTCTGTTCAAAGAGGGTAACTTAATGACTGTCACAGAATAACTGCAATTTACATAAGACTAATTTCCTTCTCTTCAGAACAAAAGAAAAATGAAGAATTGAGAAACAAAGTGCAATAGAGTACAGAAATGAGGTCCAGTATCACACATGCTGAAAGATATATAACAAATTAGCTGCAAACATTATTAACAGGCACTTACAAAAGCTGTATAGTTGTAGCAATTTCCACCATAGGAGTGGCATAACCAGACATCATTCTCAAAGTCATACATGTCAAGCATTAACCCTCTAACACCATTCTGCAAAGAAGGATAACAGTCATCATAAGTGAAACAGCAAAACTAGATTCCCCCCCCCCCCCCCCCCAAAAACAAAGTGTTCGGGAGCAAAGGGGGGAGGGGAGATCCATGAATATCTGAAAGCAAATATGGCTGCACTGAGGCCGAAAGCCCCTCTGTTCACAGATACATGTGCAGAAGTACCAAAGACTTGTCAACTTAATACACAATTCATTTCAGGGAACTTCAGAGAATAATCTTCAGCAATTAATGAAGGAATGATCATGATACGGATACTGGAAGACATAAAACAAACTATTCTAGGCAATTGAAACATTTATGCAGATCCAGTAATATTTCAAATCAAGCGATAAATCATACCAACAATAGTTGGATACTAATCAACAGTTCACTCAATACTCAATCTGCAAGTACCGTAATTGTCTACAATCCACTAGACTGTCTTATCAGAGGTTAACATTGGCTTACAACTGAATAAAGCAGTTCTGGTCTTACACAAACATAAGTCTGATAAGTAAATAGAAGAGTTACCCGCTCGATTAAGTTATTAAGCACTAGGTACCACACAAATTTATTTGCCAAGGATACATATTCCTTCCCAACAAAATGATCTTTGTGCAATGATGTCAAACATGACATTCATCACTAAAAAGTCATGAATACTCATCTAGTAAGCAGCAACTGCCTTCACATGAAAAGCATGTGCCGAAAGGTGGCATGAGCTGAGCATTCCACTAAAAAGGCTGGCTTCTTACAGTCTGGCAATTCACCATGCGCACTCTTCTTTTTTGCACTTTATCCATATGTTCACACATGAGCGGCAGTTGTATTAGTAGTCATTACTTGAACCTACTTAAACATAAGACACAATCAACTCCTTTAAGGGCATGTCTAAAACCTTTTTTTTAATATACTAACATCTTGGTATTGGTTTTCTTTTCCCGCATGTCTTTATCCCTACACTATCTCTCTCTCTTTCCAATCCAATGTATCTCCACACTCCTAAACGGATGCATGACAACACACCTCTAATGAAATAATTCAGCGAGTGTAACTGAAAAGAGTTAGCATTAGGCAAAAATTTGCCAGCTATTATTGAAAAGAATCCATCACAAATGGACGATTCAACAGGCCTAAATAGAATCAAAATCTACATTTTTAAAGGTACCAAACATTTCCAGTTGAACTTGGTAGAAAAGCAGCCCAGCAAGCACTAAAATTCAACATCGAAAAATGACCTCTTTTTTGGTATATGCATGGGATCAACCACTATGTAGTAAATAGCCTCCGTATACGCTTTCAAAATTTTTTAACATTAATGGCTTAGAATTCCAGCCGTAAATACTTGAGAAGGAAAAGACAGTATATCATAAATCAAATTGAGCATTCTCAAGCATTTCACCAAGCAATTCGTCCTATATATGAAGATATTCAGCCGTCCAAATAACAAATTTCACACACAAACGGCTTGATCAGAACCTAAAAAGACGGTATATGGACATTAAAGAGCGACTCACATTGAGCTGAGAGGTGATGGAATCCTGCTGATTCGTAGGAGACAGAATGACCGAACCTGTGGCCGACTTCTCGCCGAGTTTCGCATACGAATTGTGAGTAGTTAACCACGAGTACCTATTGAACGGCAGTCGTTTCGCCTAAAAATTCAAGTATTCAACCCAAACAACAACATCACCATTGAAATCCGAAGCAGAAACTCCAAAAGAACTTCCAGAAATCAAGATTAAGAGAGAGAAAGGACCTTGGAGAGAGGATTTTGAGGCTGAATTCGAGTACATCGTGGGCGTAGACTGCCGTGGGCTAGGCAAGTCTCACAGTGAAGCCCTGCGTCGCAATTTCGATTAACCAAGCATGTTCCTCCCAGCTTCTGCAATGTGAGATTACACAATTAAGTTTACCAAACGAATTGAAGAAGAAGAATTATACAAAATGAAAACAAGAACCTCTCTCATTTTGGAATTGCAGTGAGATACCTGGAGAGCGATGGCGTAGTTGAAGAAGAAGACGGCAATGAAGAGCAGAGCTGAAACCGCTTTCGTTTTCTGCAAGTTTGAGCGGAATTGAAGTTTCAGAGCAGAAGAAACTCAGAGAGAGAGAGACAGAGGGGGGGGGGGGGAAGAGAGAGAGAGAGAGAGAGAGAGAGATTACCTCCATTGGTGATTAATTAATGAAACGAATGTTTGTGTGTCTTTCAGTGCCTCGAGGAGGAAAACTGAGGTCAAATTAGTTAATAATGAGTCGCGCATTTCAAAAGAGCAAGACATGACGTCAAGGCGCGCTGGTCAAGCGTGTGAAGTCGCTGCTTTTGAGGCCCATGTCACACTCTGAACCCAAATCGAGTCTACAACTAATTGGGCTATAAATGGGCCATTTAAGAGCACTTGTATTGGTTGAATTGCAATTTAAAAGAATGGCTCTCGGTCCAAAGTCTCATCTGTATTAGTGATTCATACAGCTCATCCCGCAATCTAACTCTTTGCAGTAATCAGTTCACAGCTTTCTTTTCCTTTTGTTTGGCCAACGCATTAATAAATAATACACAGTAAAATACTAAAACCAATAAACTACGTTTCAATGTGGTTCCATGAAAAATATTTTATTTGGTGATCCATTTGATGTAGAAGGAAAGGAAAAAGTTAGATTATAAAATAATATGGAAGATGTAGGCCTTCACTTGTGATCCAAAAGTTGTCTCACCAATGCGAGTACTCTAGGTCAAGTCGAAAGGAGGAAACCCCGTGCCAAGCAATTGTACTTGCTTTTCGATGTATCCATTATACTGCGACTGACCTAAGTTTCATTCTTGTTCAAATTAAAACTCATTTTCTTAGTATAATTCCCCGGTTTTGGGACTGGGCATTATGATGATAGATAATACTCTTACGACTGTCTACAAATGGTGTTAAATCTTCCCATGAGTTATGAGGATCACTGCACAACCACCGTTTCATTTCTCATGCATTTTTTAAAAATCCCTGAAAACAAAGAGTAATAGCCTTTAATCATTTCCTGCCAATGCTTTCAAAGTAACGGGTTAGAGCATTGATTGCTGAGTGTATTTTTCCTCAGGATTGTGCTTGGCTGGTGTACTACAAAAGTTGAACAGAGTGCCTGATCATGCATGCAAACAAAGGACCATCCCAAATTCACATTTGAAATACCAATTTTCTGTAATTTCAAATGGATCGAAATGAAATAGGATAAGAGCCGCAAACCAAAAAATATCCCCTCTTTAAAAGCGGACCCCACCACAGAATCCACTCTTGACGTGTTTTTGGCTTACATGCCGCTATATGTCACAAACATATCATGTCACACCTCCCTTTCAACCTTCTCCACACCTAAAATAACAGACCAACACATACTTGAACCATCCTATATGTGTCAGCAAAATAAGGTGGGCTGAGAGCATGACATTACTGGCAGAAAGGAGGAAATGGACCAAAATGGTACGTCCAGAGGCAAGGTTTGTGTCACAGGGGCATCCGGCTTCTTAGCTTCGTGGTTGGTCAAGCGTCTTCTTTTATCTGGTTACTTTGTCATTGGAACTGTCAGGGATCCAGGTTCTCCTCTTTTCCCCTTCTCATCTGTGTCTCTTATTGTGTTTAGACTTACAGAAACTTCGGAGAAATTTGCATCTGAAACTTGACAGATCAAGACTAGCTTTGCCCTGACATTGAAATGGCCTGAATTTCACATAAACCCGAATTGTCAAATTGATTTAGAAAATTTTAATGGGAAATAACAGACCTGTTGTACAATATGTTATTCATGGTTTACATGGTAATATGTGTACACAATTGCACAGGAGATGCTAAGAAGGTGGAGCATTTATGGAGGCTAGAAGGGGCAAAAGAGAGGCTGAAGCTAATGAAGGCAGATCTCATGGAGGAAGGCAGCTTTGATGAAGCCATTATGGGTTGTCAGGGTGTCTTTCACACTGCTTCTCCGGTGGCAGGAACAGCGCAGGATCCCATGGTAAACTATATATGTATGGCTTAGATTACACATTACTGATTCCTAGAAAATTAAGAAGGATCCACATATGACGTTGTTGCGTGTTTCGTGTAATGTGTTTGACCAGGGTGAAATAGTTGAACCAGCTGTTCAGGGAACATTGAATGTGCTACGATCGTGCAAAAAGAATCCATCACTGAGACGCGTGGTGCTAACCTCATCTTCGTCAACTGTTAGAATTAGAGAAGACATCGACCCTCGAGTCCCTCTGGATGAGTCAAGTTGGAGCTCCGCAGAACTTTGTGAACGATTCCAGGTATGTATGTATGTGTGTATGTATGTACGTACGTATGTAAGGAACATCAGATTCATTCACTTTCGACACAACAGGTATGGTATGGATTGTCAAAAATACTGGCAGAGAAAGCAGCATGGGACTTCTGCAAGGAGAATAACATAGACCTGGTCACTGTTCTTCCTGCATTCTTAATAGGACCTAGTTTACCACCTATTCTTTGCTCCACTGCCTCGGATGTCCTTGGCTTGTTTAAAGGTACGTAATCATCGAAACTTAAATTAATTCTCTTTATCTCTACAATTTAAGATCATTGAGCTAATGCATTTACAACTGTTTCTTGATCAACGAGCTTACTAATGCGAAGTATATCATCTGCACACAGGAGAGACAAAGAAATTTGAGTTTCATGGAAGAATGGGATATGTTCACATAGATGACGTGGCTGGATGCCACATATTAGTCTATGAACATGAAGCAGCATATGGTCGATACCTGTGCAGCTCAACAGTTATTGACAACAATGAATTAGCCTCATTTCTAGCATCGCGATATCCATCGTACCCCATTCCCAAAGGGTAATGAAAATTCATGACAGTTTTTTGATTTAGTTTCATTACTTGTTAGGTTGTTCCTTTGTTTTCACTTTTTTTTTTTGGGGGGGGGGGGGGAGCTTCATCATCCAGCCAATCTGGGTTTGTTGATATGGTGTCAGGTTCAAGGAGTTAGAGAGGCCATACTATGAGTTCAATACTGCAAAGATAGAGAGTTTGGGGTTCAAGTTCAAGCCGTTGGAAGATATGTTTGATGACTGTGTGGCTTCCCTCATTCAGCAGGGTCATCTCTAGGCTAACTCTCCTCAACGATTGCTTCTAAGATAATATGTGTTGGGTTAATTGTTCGGTGTTCATGGAGGGGAAAGAGCAGCAATATGCATGCACAACTTGAGATAGTTCTTTAATGTTGAAAGAGAGTTTAAATCATCGAATTCTGCATGTAATCAGCTTTATAATATATTGTTGACTATAGGATAATAAATTTTAAAAAGGCATAATATGCTATTGCAATATAAATTTCAAGGTGTTTTTGATTAAAAAAAAGAAGTGAAATTTTCAAGGTATTTATCAATAAAATCAGTAGCAATTAATATTGTTTGCAAAACTAGACAAAGGAGGTGTTTGGTAACAACAGCTTTTTGGGAAAAAATAACTGTTTGGGAAGATTTTGGCTGTTTTGACCAAGTCAAATAGATAAAGGGTGTTTGGTAAAGAGCTGTTTGCAATAGCTGTTTGGCTCCAAAAAACTCTTTTTGAAAAAGTTATTCCCATTAGCCTTTTGAGAAGAGCTTTTTGTAGAAATAACATAATTATCCATAAGTTTGAAAAAATTACACACATCTCATTAAAAACTAATTCATAAATAAGGACATAAATGAAATTTTACCAACATATTTTTTAAAAACAGCTAATTTTTATCAAACACTTTTTCTAAAAGCAGCTAATTCAAACAACTAATATAAACAGCTAATTCAAACAGCTAACGGCTAAAAGTTAACACAAACAGCTAACAGCTGTTTATCAAACAGGGCCAAAATATAATCGGACAAACAATATGATAATTAATTAATTACCTTTCACCAAAGATACCGAAGATCAACGACAGGGTTTTTATCAGAATAAATTGGGCTTGAAAAGAGACTTTTTCCTAAAAGGCCAGACGGTTTAGGGGCTAGGACAAACATATTAAACAATCAAAACTATCATGGCCCCTTTTGTTTTTTTTTTTTAAAAAAAAAACTTTTCATGGACAATTGGTCTTGATCCCCTGCCCAAACAAGGGCCGTGATTCTCATTGATTTATGGATGGGCCCTGGTTGTCTTTAATACGCCTTGCCCAGCCACGAGCCCACAATTACTCCGTGGGAGTACGAATGGTCCCACAGGTTCTTGATGTAATCCACGAAAACGATTACTCGATCGGTTATCGACTCATCTCCATACGAGACTTTTCCTGAAGAGGCCTAGTTCTTAGCTACCCATGAATTGCAAGCCAGACCATCAACCCCACTTGAGGGCCTTCTCTTTTCGTTGGGGGAAAAAACAAAGATATAGAATGGAAATAAATAATGGAATAGAAAAAGAATCGGAAAGAACCGGAATGAATGGTATACAAAAGGAAAGATTTGGAAAGAATAAAAAGAGTTGTAAATTTTTTATTATTATTTTTAACAGAGGGTGAAAAGGATGGTTTGAAATAAAACTTAAAAAGTCTGACCCGATATAATAACAAAATACAAACCCGGCACGAAGTTACTGAGAGTAACACAAACCCCACATGAATCAAACCGATTTTGACCCGAAGTTGATACGATTTGACTATTTTGCATGAAAACTTGTTTTTTTTCAATTTTGAGTAAATATAAACTGTTTTTAACGCAGATACAAAATTAACTTGTTTATTAAATGAATCAACTGACCTGACCCATTTCCCAACTCTAGCTAGGAATAGGAAAGATTGGAAAAGAAAGATTTTTTCTTTTTTAAAAAGAGTGAAAAAGAACAAAAAAGAACGGAAAGAAACAAGAAGAAGCAGGAGAGATGAAGGCTATCAATTTACCCACGAAAACATAAAGACCCTAATGGAGCTAAATCCTGCCCGTACTGAGTTGTTTGACTTTCACGCTGTCACAGATTGCCGACATTCATTCCCGTGTTGCATTCACTTTAAACAATGCTCTGTATATTACAGCGGCAATTTACGATCTACACGTCTCAAAATACACATAACTAGAACATCGTTAATTCCAAGTCAATTACCCAAAACGAAAGCAAATGAACCAAGAGTTCATGTGAAATCAGTCACCACTATCATCTGCCCTTGGATAGAAAAACAATGTACTGCCTAGGCCTTGCCCGAAATTCAGCGATCAAATTTCACCAATTTAGCACAAGACAGGATCTAAGCTTCACAATTTTCTGCCTGATTCAGATTTCAAAGTCACCTAACTGCATGTATATAACTCTTTCGAAGCCAAGAAATAACACAATAATGGAACATTGCACATATTAGTCACAACAAGTGAAACCCTTTAGAGTAAGAGAATTTTCCAATAGAATAAAGATACACCACGAAAATAGAGACTCTTCTCAAAAACAATGTTGTCGAATTGCAGACCGGTGGATCTGACCATTCGTTACAGCCGAAACACACGAAGCGAATAGCAGCCTACTTCGTGGCCTGTGCTATTATATTACTAATGGAGCTCTCTTGCTCTTTCGCAGCTTCCACCAGTGAATCCTGCAAAACCAAATGGTTGGATATAAAGAAAACAAATGGTGCACAGAGTCCAGCAAAATATACCAAGTCAATGTGTCACCTGTGCAGCAATCAGCCGAGCAACTGTTTTCTTGCTTGACTCTTGCAGCTCACCAGCGATCAAAATCTCATCAAGTATGTAATAAGCCTTTACATGAGCAAAAAGGCAACAGTAAGTATATACAACATTGACAATCAGAAGATATCCTTCTCATGCAAGTCTTTAAATAAAATGCAGATAATCCCAGGGCAACAATTACCTTGTGAAAATTGAAGATCAAGTCCAATTCACACACCTGAAGAGACTTAGCTCATTAACTTTGATTCAATAAGAACCACATTAAGATAGAATTAACAGCATGTTCCTAACAGACATGGAGAATAACTCACACTGCCAAAATAACGGTCTAGAACCTCAACATAATGATGGATTATCTCAAGCACCTCCAGTTCATTGTCATCCTGATCAATGCACATGCAGAAATACAAGCTAGCATACCTGCATCCAATTGGACAGAAAAACTCATAAAATAATCAAGAAGCAAGTCAGCAATATGCTGCAGTATGACGCATAAAATAAGTAGAAGTTAGCTCATAAACATGCTTTCGAGAAGGAGATGACAAAAAATGAAAACGCTTAATAGCTGGCTATCAGGACCGTGTGTCCACCATTTGAGGTCTGCAGGTTGTTAATGCTCAGAAAGTCATCGAAGTGTGCATCCTTTGAATGACTTTTGCCTTACATAATAACAAATGGGATCTTTCTTTCTAGTGCAAATAGGGAACTTGATATGTAGGATTTAGATTCGAATGAAAGATTTTAAATGTATCTGATGCTTATAGATGAATAATATGGGCGATGGAAGTGCTGTAGGTTCCCTTTCACCTTTTCTTTCCCTGCCTAAGCCCTGCCCTTGTATCTCACTTTGCGAAGCTTCTTTGAAGATATGTTTTGCCTCTGGAAGTCTCTCAGCCCCTGATTACCTCTTTGTGAGCCATTGTATTCTTAATTTATCTGAATGATTCTGGGTTTGTTGGAAAGACCTTGGATATGGTTCCTTTAGTATCTTTTTCCCATGCTAATAAGTATCAGAAACCAGCTCACCCTTCTTTCTTTTGCCCACACCAATTCATAACGGCAAGATCTTTCTAGGAAGTGACTTGGATAGTAATCAAGTGAGGACAAGTGAGGACATTACTTGGCTAATGGGGATTGGACTGTTAGATTTTGACATGATTGCTACTCGAATTTCATAGCCGGGGGACTGGGGCAGTTGGTCGTCAAGTGACTTCAATGTACAGTTGGCTTGAAATCTTCGTTGAAAAGAAGATATTTGCTGCTCTGCAAATATTCTTGACATTGGGTATGTCAAATTGGCGCTCAGTGACGATTTGATAAAAATTGTGATAGAGTGTCACACTGCATTCCTGCTGTTTGTTGTTCCTAATAGTAAAGCATTATATAACATTTATCTTTCTCTCATTTATGTCAGCATATATGTGGTTGATGTGTACGTTTCCAACCGTGTGGACTTTACTCTGCTTAGGGATAGCATAGGTTGCCACCATCAGGTGGCCATAAGTAACTCGGATCCTAAAACACCCAAGTTTTACATGGTGCACTTTCGATTTTAAGCACTGGTTTAGGTCAAAGGAGTCTGGAAATGAGCTTCCAGAGCAATTAGAACATAATCAATCAGCTCAGATTCAGAAGTAGGAAGATGAACCGAGAATAGGAAGAAGCAATCGCAATCAACTTTCCACAAGTGGGAAACATTAAAAGTCATGAATACCCACTCAAAACCGTTTCATACAGTCTATGATACCCGGACTCTCCGTTTTGCTCCGCCGTACCTGTGTCGGACACGACACTCTGCGGATAGGACATGAGATCCTTGTCGGACCATTGTCCAAACCCTAACGCAGCAAGGGTGAAAAATATTAGGAAGATGTGGTATCTTTCTTTCTTCCTCCATTATTATTTTAATGGAATGTTTAATGTTCAATCGTTTGGCAAGTTAACAGCCTTACAACTATTAAAATATTCTAAGATTAACTTGAAATTGCAACTTCCATATGAAAAATTATCAGTTCTCATATCCGTGCCCAAATTTTGGGCGATGTCTCCGTGTCCTAAAGTTAGAGCTTTGACGAATCAGACATTCGGATCCATACCCGTGTCTGACACCCATACCCGAGTCCATGTAACATAGCATACAGTTGATTATCAGAAATCAAAACTGTCTTTATTAGCAATGTCAGACCAGATATGAACATTACCTTCTGTAGACAGCCTTTAATCCTCGCCAATCCACAAAATTACAGAGCTTTGGCCCTCGGTTGAGGACTAATCCACTAAGTTCCCGGATAACCTTCACCGAATTGCAGTTCATCATTAGACTACATCAAGAGACTAAGCAATGCACCCAGACTTAAGTCTGCACAGCAAGATTATTCCCAAGCTGAACAGAACATTGATATGAACAGAAAAAACAGAAATTAGCTGACTTCAAATGAATTCTATGAGTACCTTAGTTCTCTCCTTTTGCGTATAAGGTGAGTACCATTTTGTCAATCTGACCTTCCCTTGTCGATTAATGAGGATCACAAAATGAATCTGGACAACACACACCCAACACCCAATATGAATAAGCATGCATTAGCTATTTTTGTACTGATTGCAATAGTAAAGGACCATCCCCTTCTCACCTTCCTATTACAAACCTGCTATACCAAGTGGTTGCATATCTCAACAAGAATACAATCAATCGAGCAATTCCCAATCAAATGTCGATGAAACATGATTAAGACAGATGAGACAGGCGGAATTAAGGTAAAAACAACTCGCAATGACTAACTCCTTGGCGCACAGACAAACTAGCCGCTGAAATCAAGGATAATACTACACAATCGAGCGATCTTTGGCATCAGAATGCACTAGATGTAGACAATTCTGAAGAAACAACAGCAGCAGCAAGAACAACAACGATCGCCAAGTAATCGAACTAATTATCAGAAGTTTCAACGTAGATTTAAAAGCTAAATCGAAGCAATTCGAAAACTGACAAGAAAATTAGGGTTTAGTAGCGATTGCTGGTAATATCACATCATATCAAACGAATCGAAAATTATGAGAAGAAATGAGTCGCTTTGGATAGAGATGAGGGAGTGGGTAAGAGAGAGAAAGAAATGAACAAGTACCATATCGTCGGAGTTCAACTTCAGGCACGCCGGAAATAGCGTGAATTGATGATTACCGGCAGCGAAACGGAAGACGAATCCGAGATCTCGATCGGTCCAACCGGTTCTCAGCCTTTTACATGCTCGTAGTCTCCCCCCCCCCTCCCTCGCTCTGTATTATCACCTTTTTTTTTCTTAAAAAAATAATAATAGTATAATCTATCGATCTATAAACTGTGAATTGTGATGGCATCAGTTTGATTGTAGCATTTATGTGTCACAATTATGGATGATTTTATTTATTTTAGATGTTTGATGATTTTTTTCCCCTAAAAGATGTTTCTCATTTCTTTAATAAAATATAAAAAATATTTTATTTATCGATGTGCTACGTATCCATAACTGTATATATAATTAAGTTGCTATGTGTTTCTAATATTGGATACCCTTATGGCACTGGTGCATAAATATTTGTATGTGCTAGAAGTAAGTTGTGCACATATCGATATTTTTGTGTCTTATAATTCTTATTTTATATGTTGGGACATTAGGTTGTAGATGACAAAGTGACGAGGCTAAGGATGCAATGCCCCCCTCCAAAAAAAGAAGGTAATGTCCTACTACAGTCTAAAGGTTACATTCATATCACGTATAATTGAAACACTATAAAAAATTGTTTATGTTCTTTAATTTAAACATATTTGACATGTGTTTAAATATATCACGATTCATTTAGGTGAGAGTTTTTATCACTCTCCCCTTTATTTCTTGCAAGAGAGTTGGAAAAGGCTTACAATTAAGTTTGATGTCACCGCAAATACGTTATTAACAATTTTTTCGAGGGGTTGGGGGTCGGGGTTGTTCGGTTACAAAAAGTGACTAAACAGATGCTTCTAATTACTTAGTTTTTACTCGTAATCAAGACCATAATTGAATTTTATTTAGATTTTGTGCTTTATGCAGGAAGTTAATAATGATTTGATGAAGTATGAAAGTCATTTGCTTAGTATGCAAGACTAATTGGAACAATTTTGCAAAGTTATAGCCAAGTGAAAATTGAAAATCAAGTGGATTCCAAATAATTTCCTTATGATTAAGATTTTTCTAATATTGTTCAAGAAGGAAGAACAAGAAATCTACTCCAGCTAGAAGTTGAAAAGTAAAGGAAGGCTATCACCACTATAAACGGAGGTATTGGATACAACAATTCATCAATTAGTTCTTCATAATCTTAGCTTAGGTTTTTTAGATTTTATGAGTAGAATAGTCTAGTTCAAATCTCTCCTCAAACCCTTGATTCAAGTACTTAGATTTAATTCAAGTTTGAATCTGAGTTTTTATTAATCTATTCGATTTAGCTTTTAGTTTTTGCTTTCAATTAGTTGACAATCTCTTTGCTTTCTCTCTTTCTCACTCTTCTTGATTAGAGTTTATTACATTCTGAATCATTCTACTTATTTGCATATTATTAGTTGTTAAATTCAATCATGTTTAGGTTAGATTCAATTTCTGTTAGTTGAATAATTATGTTTTGCTCATTTAATGCTTTTCGTCCAATTAATGGGTTAGTTTTTAATTGTAGTGGTCGAGATTCAACTCTGTCCCTATAGATTCGACCCTTAAGTATTACGATTGACAACTATGCGCTCACGGTATAAATGTACATCCTTTTAGGATCTTATCGGGGGTAAATAACACAATTTCATCGCTAGACTAATTGACAAGTCATTATTATTGGCCTACTCAATGCACCCAAATTATTACTGAATAGTTTTTTTGGAGAGATTGGGTGGGGTGGTGCTAAACAACACAGCTTCATCACTCGACTAATTGACAAATCACTGTTACTGTCCTACCCCAAGTAACCTAATTTTCCGCTTAATTTATCCCAATTAAATTGGCACATCCAAGAGTTCGAAGAATAAACTAGTTGATTAGCAAAATATTTTAAATCAATCTCAAAAACTTTGGCAATGGGCAAAATAGGCCCCTTTTTTTAACAAATAAGAAAGATTAGTTTTTGATTAAACTTGGTCATTAACTATTATACGTCCAAAACATTGGCTTTTGATGAAATCTATGATGATAGACTTTCTAAACAGAAATATATAATTATATATCGAGTTATAAAAGAGTAAGCTAGCTAATCAAATTTGGTTGTTTGTGCAAGACTGCAAGCCTTAGGCCTCCCACTTGCCGTAAATCCTTCTCTTGTTTTCATTTTAAATATAAGCACTTGCTTAGACACGGGCATTGAATATGTCAACATATACCCATCACACCTTTCTTAAAAGTAAAGGTGACCCAATATTGCATTGAATCAGTCTATATTATGAGAAGGGTGATAGAGAAAGATAGTGACTTCCAATCTGCAAAGTAGAAGCCCATCATCAAGCAGAGTTATGTAACGTTGTTACAACTTCATAGATTCATATCCTCACTCCAATTTACATGCTCTCCACCAACTCTTATGTATCAATAACTCTGGTAATTGAGGTTCAAAGACGAAAAACAAACTCTCATGTATGATTTGAACAGCAACAATGAATCCACCAAGAGAAAAAAGGTAGGGGTTTTTTTTTTTTTTGGGGGGGGGGGGTAGTTTATCTAGAAATGTCATAAGATCTTGCATGGCATGTACCACTATGCACATTCACGAGCAAAGACCTACAAAGAGGACAAGTAAAGTTGTTCCTCTCTACCCATTTATCAATACAATCTGTATGAAAGACATGACTACACCTAGGGGGTTGACTCACCAGGTCTTCACTCTCAAACTCAGTCAAACAGATTGAGCATGCCTCATCGTTGCCAACCTCGTTGCTACCTTCGTTGCTCTTCAAATCTCTGAATCTTCTCATCAAGAGGTCGATTGAGCATCTCATCTTATCAGAGTCGACATCCACCAAAGGGTCTGACAACCCAAAGGGGCGGTGATACCTGCAGAGGATGAAGCCTAGGATGTTAAGAAAAGCACGTTTGATTCGGATGATGGGTAAGTAAATGCAGATGTACAAAACAATAGTAGCCACAGGCCATTTAGGTTCAAAAAAGAAGATCATGTTTGGTTAATGATCTGGATCTTCTCAGAAAACAAAAGGGTTGTATGAACTTGGTGGGTAGGTTTCTCTTTGGGCTGAAGGATGAATGAATTGGGGAGGGTCAGGAGATGGGACTTTCGGAGGAAGAAGGGGTGGAGGGTCTGAGGGAGGGTGGAGAAAGGGAGTCAGTCAACTAAAATTTCCAAATCGAATTAGCTTTGAGAAGCTAAGACTTTTGAACGTTATCCCCCTTTTGTTTGGTTTTTTTTTTTTTTGGGGGGGGGGGGGTAGGGATTTGTAAGAGCTTCATTTTATAATAAAAGGTTTGAACAATCCAGAGTTAGCTAGTACAGTAGTCATATGTCATGTGAGGTTAGCAATTTGAACATCGGGGTCACCATCTCAGACTTTTAAAACCGTAGGATTAGGAGCTGGTTAGCCTTTCTAATCATTGTGATTTAGAAGCTAATTGTAACATAAGAATCTCTTCAACCATCAATAAAGCATCTACCTATCCTCTGACCTAAATGGGTGCCAGACATGTTTGCAATACAGTGTAGCAAATGGATAATGCATATGAATGAGTTGATTGTAACCTAATTCGTCTGCCACAAGTGTGTCTCAGTGAAGATTGCAGGGATCAAGATGGCGAGTCATGCTCAACATCTGGTAACAAGAAGGCTCGTCTCATATAGAGACTCCCATAAGACTGTCTAGAATGAGCATTTGCCGTACAATTACAGTCGCAGTAACAGTCAAATGTTGATCCTGCCAAAAAGCAGGACCTGAGGACAGAAAACTCATGAGGACCGAACGTAAATAACATGGCAAATAGACCTTGAAGGCTTGAGCTCACAACCCAGAGATAAGCTTTGTCAGTCTAATTATGGTTGAACAACATAATTAGCACTGCCTCTGACAATGTTCTTACACATGGAATCTTAAGCAGTGAATCTGCCTTCCAAATCATCATTCACAAAGTCTGATTATGTACCAGAAGAGATTTAAGAATGCATTTTTCTTTATTTTGCACAGATAATTTTGGTCATACATTAATGTCATCATCTATGCAGTCTGCATAACAGCCACAAGCAGGAAAATATTCTCAAGATTAGACTTGCTAATCTAGGTTGATTTTAAAATAGAAAACGAAACAAAGGCTGCTCACATCTAACTGAGAACAAGTGGGAAAAAATGCAGCTTTCACATTTCACATTCAACTTGGTTATCAATTATATACTTAATGTATACCAGTCACTTTCGAAAAGTAAACAATACATTTTATTTCTTATTCTGCTGCATGACCTTAAATAAATGCATTTCACTGTCAACTTGGCACTGAATTAATAACCTAATGTATAAAGGGCACTTTCAGAAAGCAAGCAATGGATTTTATTTCTTAAGCTTCTCACTAATTCTAAATTTCATTTTCATCAGTTGCAGTCGACATTGCCGCGAACTTAAGCATAATAAAGGCAAGGAGAGACACCTGAACAACTCTGCGTGTTCAATAGAAAAGAATAGAGAAAGTGAAAACAGATGACAAAATTGGCGCGAAGTAATTTTAAATCAACAATTTGATGCTCACCAATATGAATGCATAAAGTGAGAAAGCAAGAGGTGAAGATTAGAGAAAAGGGAGAGCTGACGGGAGGCAGGATAGGATAAGATATACAAACTTGATCGTAAACATTTGGGATTTGAGGCTATCTCATAAACATTTTTAATACTAGAAGAGGAAAGAGATTTTTTTTCCTTAATAAGGAAAAAGAAACAAATTCATATTAGTAAGAGAGGCTTACAAGAAATGATGTTGAATAAGTATTCCACAAAGAGGCCAATTACAACTCAAACAAAAGCTATCCACAAAATCAAAGACATCAATCTAAGAGGAAGAAAAAGAAATCCACCCCCCCCACCCCCAAAAAAAAGAAGAAAGTCTTCAACCAGTTGTCTTCTAATCACTCAAGTCCGGTTTCAACCCCATCAAAAACTCTCCTATTTCTCTCCATAGAAGAGGAAAAGAACTTAGGAAAATAAACCATTAACTTCACAAACCTAAACTTCAAACTAGAAGATTTTCAACACCATAACATGTTGCAAAAATCCACCAAACCTAATCTCCATGCATAATATGTTTTGACTCCTATACCACAATTTCCCTCAATAAATATTGAATCCTGTTTCAGTGAGTTGGCCGAATATTTCAACACCAGCATTCAAAATTCCAGATAACTTTACCACAATGAGATTTTCCTGATTATATGCATCTACAATGCTTAACTCCACCAAAAAGTCAGTTTATTGTGATCAGGATTGAAATCTGGTTCTAATTTATTAGGGTTGTCTTAGATTTGAAGGGTAAGATGGAAAAGCAAGTTTTTGACACTACTAAGATGGTTAGATGATAGACAGCGATTCCTATATCTAACATCCACAGCAATTCAGAACACAAAACCTAGGAAAAAAACTTACAAACTCTTCAACAAATCTCTGGTTAGAAGTGGATATATAGATTCAGAGCTGTGCAGCATATTGAACAAACAAGTCAGAAGAAGTGTAAGCCTAAGATGTTATCAACCAAACCTGTTCCTTTAGGACACAACCATTGTCGCACCAATCTTCAAGCAGGAACACAAAGGTTTTCACTAGTAGGGTAGTAATAATTAGATAGTTTATTGGAAAAATATAACGGAGGGATCCCACAGTAGAAAGGAGGTGGGAATGGAGAAAAACCGCACTGCCCTATTTTTCACAGAAGCTACTTCCACAGACAACCCCCCCCCCCAAAAAAAAAAGGACAGTAAAATGATAAAACGCATAAGGGCGATAATCTATTCATCTATAACCACTTCCTATAAGAAAAAAGATTTCAACAGGCTTGCAGAAGGGCAAGAAAAACAAGTCAAAGTTTCACAGTTGTGCTTACAGCCCTCTGGTTCAGTTTGGTAAGCTCAAAAACCTCTTTGCATTGTTTTCTTAGGACCGAAAATTGCTTCCCAGACCATTGGTGATCTCGGACCTGTCTTATCCAAGTAGTTTCTAACTGCCTTTTCATCCAGATAGTAGCCCTTCTGTTTCAATGTGCCAATGATTCTTTCAGCTTCTTCAACACCCTTTTCCTTACAGAACTCATGAACCAGACCAATGAACGTAGTCACATTAGGGGAATGGCCAGCCTCCAGCATCTCCACACAGAAATCAACAGCATCTTCCAATCTCTTCACCTTACACAGTCCTTTGATCAAGACAGTGTAACTGAAAGCATTTGGCACAATGCCATTATCTTGCATTTTCCTGAAAATTCTCTTGGCATCATCAGGCTTTTGTGCCTGGCAAAATCCCTCAACTACAGCTGTATACACAACGACTTCAGGCATGGACCCCTTCTCGCGCATCAACCCGAAAAGCTTCATAGCTTCCTGAACCAAACCATCCTTGCAAAGCCCATCAAGCATTGCCACAGCATTAGGAATCAGACCAGCTTGTTTCATCCTCTTAAAGATCACATCAGCATCCTCTGGTGGCTCAATCTTCTCTTCTTGGATTGGAACACTCTTTGCAGCCTCGTCTGACTGACTTTCCTTCTTCACACCATCACTACCAAGCTTAAATTTATCAAGAAAATCATCACCCTCTTGCTTATTCCCCCGCTCACCCTTCAATGGCCTATTCAAGAGCTCACTAATAGAAGGCCGGGAATCCTTCTTCCCCTCATCATCCCCACCCAAACCCACATTCAATTTCACATTAGCTCTCCGATTATCATCACCAAAGGGCTTACGAGGACCATCATATCTTCCTTTTTGCCGCTGATTGTGATTGGGGATGGGGTTTTGCCCTCGAAATTGGGGCGATTGCCTCTCACCCCGCAAAGGCCTACCAGGGATTCGCTGAGGAGGAGCAACATTTTGGTGGGCATCCAAGTTTATTCCATCTCTACCCGGAAAATTTTCATCCTCATTATCACTCATACGATCGTTAAAGTCACTAAAACCAGCTTTTCTAGATTGCCCACCACCAGTTTGACCATCCATCGAACTAAACATCCGCAATCTCATTAACAAGGGCACATCCGACCCACCGACCCTGTTGGGTTGGGATAAATAGCAAAGAGAGTTGAAAACCTCGGAAATAGCAGCAAGATGCGAGACCTTACCTCTCATTGCTCGCATGATCTTCCCCCGGCTTCAAGTCGAGATTTTGATTAAGAACTTTCGGAGAATAAACGCAACAAGGAGTACACCCAAATGAGGGTTTTGGTGGGTTTTAGGGATTTTGGGCACAGAAGGGCATATACGTCATTTCAGAACCCATGGGGCAATATAGCTTTAAAATCCCCTCATTTTTGCCATAGTAGCAAGAAGCGATAGATAAGATTTCGGAGAATTCGGACTGTTGATAGAGGAGAGAGAGACTAGATAGAGAAGTGGCGCTCTTGGGAGTTCGATTCGAAGGAGACTGCTCTGCATTTGGTCCCTCCCATGCTTGATCTCAGTTGAAGCAACCCGCTTTCAGAACAAAGGTAAGCATTCATTCTGAGGATAAAAGGTAATCTTTCATTTTTCATGACCCTTCATTTGATATTCTTTCTCTCAAATTTAGGCTCTTTGGGCTGAGTCTAGCACAGCTACTCAATTTTCCGTTTTCAGGAATGTGGCCGCTGTTTCTTTAAGTAGGATTATGAGAGGCTTTGGCTGGGTCGCAGATCTAAGCCTTGAGTTTGATTCGTTTGTGTATGTGATGGCATGTATTGCTGCTGCATTGATTTCTTATAATTGAACAACAGAATGGCGACTTGTAGTTTTCAACAACTGAAGTATTCATCAATTGCCCCTCAATTTGGGGCTGCTAATGCGCTGTAGGCGCCAAGAACACTTTTCCCCTCTATATGAGCCTTAATTTGGTTGGTTCTTTGGGAATCGTTCTCCACAATCATGCTTCTCCAAAGATGCTTGTTTGGAGAGAAAATGAGGAACTTGGAAAATTGAGCTCTTCCCTTTTCTCGGGCTTAATGAGCCTAAATGCTCTTATCCGTGTGTTTGTTGGATTGTTTGTTGTTCAAGGGTTGTCAAATCCCATTGGCTGTTGGCAGTGCTTGGATGCCTGTAGATTTCTTCAAGCCCTTTGGGCTGTATTATGTTTCTCTAGTTGCTGAATGCTGCAAAATAAAGAAGACCGGTTTCCTGAGGATAACTTTCTGTGCTTTACAAGCTGCTAGAAGAGTCATTACTAGACAATTTTGTTCCCTTTGAAGTGATCCATTTTGGTCCAAACTTGTGTATATTTCAACCCCCACCCTTCTCTGGTGTAACTTTGGGGGTATTGGTTTTGGTTTTGGTTTGGTTTGGTTTGGCATGTTACTTGAATAACCAGATAGTGAAAAAGGGATTTACTATTGAAAACAGTTAGCATTCAACGAACATAGCTGAAAGCATTTTGTTTAATAGTAAATCCTTTATTGTCATGTAAATGGTGTACATATACCCAGGTATATGGCTCCGACCAAAATTGTGCAGTGATATTCGCAGGAGCTATGGAAGTTAGTAGCAGCCAAAACAGCAGTAGCATATTGTGGTTCTTCAAGGACAAAGGATTTGATGATAAAAGCATCCATGACATGTTCAAAAGGTGCAAGCGTCTCGAGAACTTGCGAAGGGAAAAAGCCTCTGAAAACTGGGATTATCTGAGAAACCTAGGTATTCAGGAGAGGAAACTTCCTTCTGTTATAATCAAATGTCCCAAAATCCTCACATTCAATGTGGATGCGACTATTGAGCCCATGGTTCAGTGCCTCAAAACACTAGCCACAAAACCAGATGAGGTAGCAACAGCAATAATTAAATTCCCTTACATTTTTTCTCACAGTGCAGAAGGAAAGCTGTGTCCTCTACTGGGTTTCCTCGAGGCACTCGGGATCCCTGAAAAGCAAATTGGTAAAATGGTATTGCTTAATCCTAGAATGCTCAGCTACAGTATAGAACCAAAGCTGACTAAGCTTGTGGAGTTCTTTGCCAAGCTTGGCGTCAAAGAAGGGGGTATGATTGGCAAAATTCTGGTCAAGAATCCATTTATAATGGGCTACAACGTCGAGAAGAGGCTGCAACCTACTGCAGATTTCCTGAAGAAAGTCGGTCTGACAGAACCAGATCTTCAGAAAGTGGCAGTAAACTACCCAGAGGTTCTGTGCAGAGACGTTAACAAGGTTCTCAAACCAAATTCTGATTTTCTGAGGAGCCACGGGTTTGATGACCGGCAGATAGCAACAGTGGTGTCCGGGTACCCCCCAGTTCTGATCAAAAGCATCAAGAACTCCTTAGAACCAAAGATCAAGTTTTTGGTGGAAGTGATGGGGAGAAGGATTCAGGATGTTGTTGACTACCCTGACTTCTTTCGACATGGCTTGAAGAAGAGCTT